>SKCR01037677.1:5000-64972 GCA_019454045.1 Zanthoxylum bungeanum
TGTTAAGGAGTGTCCCTTGAACAAGAGGAATCCAAGTAATATTGGGAGGACGTTAGCCACTAAAATCGTAGAGCACCGAGACGGGGCTAATAAGTTCTTAAGGACAGAGGTAACTCGACTTGGACTATAAATATTCATCGTTTTCCAGGTTTTTCTTATTCTCTAAGGTTTAGGTTCTATGGTGTAATATTGGCATGATTTGATTTCATTGTTGTTTTTGATGCATGTTGATTTCGTTTAATAGCACTTAATTCCCCCAACATTTACGAAAAAATAGAGGTAAGATTACATATATATTGAATCTTTCTCAAAACCCACTGTGTGGGAAGTTTCTTGTGCTGAACTATCTGTTTGTCCAGTATGGGTGTTCACGGATCGGATCGGGTCGAATTTGATTAAACTTGAGCAGGTCGGGTCAATAAGATTAGCACACCCGAAACGCGAAATTTGTATTATTAAACCTGAGCGGGTCTGGTTGGTTGGGGTCGTCAAAAAAAAATTCTCTATTTATTAATTATTTTGAGATACAAATATTAATTTTTATTTCTCGTAAATATGTCATACAATAAAGTTTCAAGAGAATTAAAGTAGTAAATAATTGAAATAGTAGTAAAAATTTAAAAATAATAAATTTTAAACAAAATAGTAGAAATTGTATTGTAAGAAATACGATTCGGGTTTAAAAATCAAACTTGTGACCCGACCCTAAACCTGAATGGATCGGATCGGATTAACCCAAACATTGGTTATTTTTTTTTGAAATCCGAACAGGTCGAGTCGATAATTGACCCATAAATTTATATTCCCCTCTAGCGAACAAAAATTAGTCAAGTTCCCCGACAAAGAAGTATTTTCCTAAAATACTGAAAGTATGTGTCGACAGACTCAGTCCAAAGAGATATTAACAAAGGAAAGGAATTTTGATCATTTGCTAACAATTTGTTTCTCAAACTTAATTCTGTTTGACTGTTTACTAATTTACAGGAAAATATTTTTTAATTACAGATTTAAAAAATAATAAAAGAAATAAGAGTTTGATGAATTTTAAGTTTGAAGCTGTGAGTAGGCTCGGCCGCTTTTCGGTTCCGAAGCGGAACCGACACCATTTGAAACCTCATGTTTTCCAAGAACTGGCGATTCGATTCTGGTTCCTCCTTTTGAGGATCAGAAATCACCAGTTCCTTTCCCGATTATGGAACCGTAAAAAAATAAAATAAAGAAAAATTTAATAATGAATTAGTGAAGTATGAAATTTAACCATGAAAATCTTGATTATGTTGAAATTTCTGTAATAATATTTTTTAACCTTACGCGCTACAATCGTCACAGAGGTCCTCTAACCTTACGCGCTATGCACCTCAAATGGGGGTGGCAAACGTCATGGGGGCATTATCCCTCTCTATGTTATGCTTACATCGAGGCTACAATCCTCATGGAGGTCCTCTAACTACATGTGTTATGGTTACCCCGAGACGCCAAACGCCACGCAGGTCTTGGGTATTCCCGCATTATGCACCTTAAATGGGGACGTCAAATGACACGTAGGCCCTCTCGCCATACATCCTATGATCGTATCGACGCTATAATTGTCACATAGGTCCTCCAACCTAACCGCTATATGTAGCTCATCTTCAATACTTCATGTCATTTGACAAGAATTTTTCTACGGTGCTTCATCGACATCTCTGTATTCCATAGTTTTTTGATATGGGTGCCATCCAACTACTCTAAATGATTGGTGCCTGACCAGATGATCTTTGTCACTCTTTTGTCGACGCTTCCCCAACTTTATGGTTTTTATCTCCTGTCATCGTCTTATTGTGTTGGCTGTTTTTTGTACTGTATCCCCACAGACGGTGATAACTATTGACAATTATTTTTTATTCCAGGGCAATACAGGAAACTCACCCATCGAACAAACCTCCTCCAACTGTGAATTTTTTTGGTTAGTGGGAATCATACAAACTTGCAAAAAAATAAACAATCACACAGAGTCAGGGTTTAACGTGGTTCGACGGAGAGTTGCTCCAACCTATATCCACATGAGAAATGGAATATAATTTATTATTCTCGGGTGATGACCGACCTGAGGTGATAAATGAGATAAACAACATAAAACATGATCGGGTCATGACTAGCCCCATAAAATATAGTCGGGTCATAACTAGCCCAAGCTACTTACCTTAGTCTGGTCAGGTACATGACTCATTTTATATCTACATCACTAGTTTGTTTCCAACTTATAAAAGTAATACAATTCCAATAAAAACTTTTTTTTTTCTCAAATGGCTTCATCCCCTTTATATAGGTTCTCAAATCCACTATTACAACGGACCCTGAGGTCAGCTCGTGTCATTGAATCATCAATACTATCCTCGAGTTATTGCTTCCACCATCTTCTTGACTAATCAGATAAACTCATTCATGGACTACTACACCGCCTCTGGCGGCCTCTGACTACTGCTACTCTACCATTATGCCAGCCTATGACACCTGGCAGGGTCTACGACCACTGTGAACCGTTATTTTATCTCATTCATCATTATCCTTCTAGATGCACCCCTTCCCAAGCAAGGCACACATCATGTTATTCCCAAAATGGTCAGCCATCATCCCACATTCGCTTATCGGGTCATATTCTTCATGAATATTTTTGGGTCATACTCTTCATGATTCTCCTCGGGTCATATTCTTCATGAACCTCCTCAGGTCATACTCTTCATAAACCTACTCTGGTCATGCTCCTCATTCGGCCATGCTCCTCCTCTAGAGCAACCTCAATCTTATCTTCAAAGTGGTCGGTCGGGACCATCATCACTTTATCAGATAAGACCCCAAAAGGTAGAGCACCTCACTTATACATATGAGTCGAGCTCATTCTCTTCTCCGTATTCCTCGTGTTCTTAGATCATTGGGCTTCTCATACCACTTCTCTCGTCTTCCTCGTGCTCTTAGGTCCTCAAGCACAACATCATACTCTAATATTCTTCAGGGTGGGTGTTGAAAAAAAATCACACATCAACACACACACACACACACATATATATATGTAAGGTTAGGCTCTAATCCACATAAAGTCCACATTCAGCTAAAAGAGAACAGATTATTTTATCTTTATCTGCCCTTACATTCATATAAAGTTTACATGAACCTTATCTGAATCTGACCCAGTGTGTATATATATAGTCAGACTCATATCAAGTTGGTGTGGACTTTATATCGTGTGTATGCACGTAAAATTTGCGTGCATCCGAAATGCATGTGGATTTTTAAAAATATCCACAAGTTGAACAAGAAATGGAAGTACCCATATACAATATTTATTATTCAAAACATAATATCATGGATGTCTTTGAATTTTTAAATCATAACTTACCATCATCATGAATGTTGTAATATCCCGAAAATATTTTTGAATAGTTCTTGAAGATTTTCGAATTGAAGTTTGGAATTCAAAATAGGATGCTATTCGAAAATAAGAGTTTTGTGTTGGAAAATAGATCGAAATATTTTAAAGTGAACATTCATCGCGTTGGAAAATGCGTGGTTTCAAGAACCGGTTATGCGATTTTTATTTATATCGTTATACGCAATAAAGTTTTTTTTTTATTATAAAGATAGCAAAAGAACTTCGATTGAGTTAATTCTTGAACCATCATACTCGTTTTTCCGAGACGAACAACTTATGTGTTGAACATCTTTCGAATTTTGCATCAGAAGGGCTTCCAAAATATGAATTTTTGAGAAATACCATGGTAGAGACCTGATTGCAATTTTCGGGGGTCTGAACATAAATTTTTGAAAATTCTCTATAAATTTCCATAGTTTCTGCTTATTACAAAAATGGAAAAATATTACAACTCCCAAATCGACCCCCACCCAAAATCGTCCCTTGCGAACTGTTGGTCATGCCGGTGGCCTGCCGGTCATAGCTAGCCGACGTGACCTGCCAAGGGGGTGCGCCGGCCACCCCACCTTGTGATGGCCGACGGCAGCTCATAGGATGCCGACAACGGCGACAGGAATGAGAGTTTCACACGCAATTGAGTTTTTCGATCCCGGCACTTCGCTTCATTTCACGACCCGAGCCATCTGCCAAATCGAAGCTCTCAGAGAGTACTACAAGTTGGCGGTGAAAAATTTTCCATTTCGTGCATGATTGCACGCGAAACGAAAAAGGAAGATTCAGATGAATAGTGACCCATAATGAACAGTAGCTCCGATCATAATTTTGTTGATTACAACGCGTTTGAAGGATCGTTTGGAGTCCGTATATGCCCTTGAAATCTCGGTAAGACCTCCCCGTAAAAATATGCAATTTCAAGTTTTCTGTTAAATATTCGGATGTATCCAGTAATTTCATAGAATAGAGTAGGGTATTGATATAAATTGAATTGTTTGAGTATTAGTATATTGAATATGAGCATTTGATAGAATCCAAATGAAAACAGAACGAATTTGATCGATCCGTTAGAATATGTAAGTTTTCGGTAAAATTGGGTTTTTGCGTATAAATATGTGTTTTGGTTTTGATGATAGTTACGAGTTATTTATGATATTATGAACATGTTCCGAGTAGGTTCGGAGGGTTCGGGACCCTTCCGTAGCATTTTCGGAAATATTTTTCGGAAGATTTTTTCAAAAATATGTAAACCGAGAATTTAAGTTAATTGACCACTTGGTTAGTCTATAATGATGTTTTGTTGGGAAGCGGCCGCGAGTGCGCAGCGAAAAATTAAAAATTATGATGACGCTATCCCTTTGCCCAAGACTCATTTGTTTTGATTATTCTACAAGGCTATGCATGTTACTATATTTCTAAGCATAAAAACTCATAAAACATGCAAAGAACATAAACTTAAACATGCTAACTATCATAAGAACTCTAATTAAAAATAAAGAAAGAAAAAGACTTACTTAAACCGAAGACTCCTCTAGTCCTCCCTCCAATCTACAAGCTTTTCTCGAACTCAGCAAGCTCTTCCACGTTCCAAAGAGCCACCCAAGTGTGTGGCTTCCAAAGGTGCACACACCAAAGCCAAAACTCAACGGCAGTTTCATAGAATAGAGTAGAGTATTGATATAAATTGAATTGTTTGAGTATTAGTATATTGAATATGAGCATTCGATAGAATCCAAATGAAAACAGAACGAATTTGATCGATCCGTTAGAATATGTAAGTTTTCAGTAAAAGTGGGTTTTTGCATATAAAGATGTGTTTTGGTTTTGATGATAGTTACGAGTTATTTATGATTTATGAACATGTTCCGAGTAGGTTCGGAGGTTTCGGGACCCTTCCGTAGCATTTGCGGAAATATATTTCAGAAGATTTTTTCAAAAATATGTAAACCGATAATTTAAGTTAATTGACCACTTGGGTTAGTCTATAATGATGTTTTGTTGGGAAGCGGCCGCGAGTGCGCATCGGAAAATTAAAAATTATGTTGCCGTTATCCCTTTGCCCAAGACCCATTTGTTTTGATTATTCTACAAGCCTAGGCATGTTACTATATATTCTAAGTATAAAAACTCATAAAACATGCAAAGAACATAAACTTAAACATGCTAACTATCATAAGAACTCTAATTAAAAATAAAGAAAGAAAAAGACTTACTTAAACCGAAGACTCCTCTAGTCCTCCCTCCAATCTACAAGTTTTTCTCGAACTCAGCAAGCTCTTCCACGTTCCAAAGAGCCACCCAAGTGTGTGGCTTCCAAAGGTGCACACACCAAAGCCAAAACTAGACGGCAAGACTACACCTTGAGTGCACGGGTATGTTGCATTTGGTGCTAGCCTAGGAAAATACCTCAAAACTTTTAACTTGAGATTCCTCTAGTCAATTAGACTTAAGGATCCTCAATATCAGTGGCTTACTCTTAAACTTTAGAGTTGCTCACTTATATAAACCCAAGATATGAAAGGTTTTGGTGTGTAAAAATTTGTAAAGAATTCTGTGGGTTTATATAGGTGCTCTAAAGACAACAAAATTAATTAAGAATCCGATGTGGGATAAATGCTAATTAAATATTAGCCATTGGATCTTAATATAGTGGTTTAATGAGATTATAAAACCCTAATAAAAGTTTGGGCCGAATTGGAATTCAAAACAAATAATAAAATAAAATATAAAAAAAAACACAGATTATTTATTTATTTATTTATTTTCTTATTCATTATTCCAATTCCCAAAGTACCCCTATCGTCATTCAAAAATCCCTAAGCCACTTGGAACCTTATAAATGATCTGTTCAATAATTTAACACATTGAACCATTTATGAACAATTCCTACAGCAATCATATATGCTGTTAAATTTGTACTGTGTACTGTTAACCATTGATTTCGACTTTGTTATGTGTGACCTTTTGGGTGTTGGACAATTATGACCCATAGCATCACTATTTGTACAAAACATGGTGTTGTTGTACAAATAAACTATGTGACAAATGAAATTGCTCTTTTATCATTTGTAATTGGATTACCGGTATATATAAATGATAAAAGTCCATATGATTAGTTCCGGATTAATAAAATATGAGACATTATTAATCCACGTAAGGTTTAATCATTAAATATCCCTAGTTGTAGTATTATTATCGAGACTGGACATCGATAATGTGGAATAGACTAGTATTGCACTTGTGCGCATTATGGAGGCGTAATGGCATAGTTCTCATATATTTGGGTATTGGATATTCATGCAAGTGTAATAGGAGGTTTTGTTTACCGATGGTATGGAAACAGCTTCGCTCTAGATAGACCCATCAGAAACCCATTGGTAGTATGACTATGTGTCTATGGGAATCCGAATCAGGGTAGGTGTATTTGGTCTTAACCTGAGACTTGCATCGCTAATACTTGCGACAATCAGTATACTTTGGTTTTGGTCGTCCGGGGCTTTAACATGTTCTGTGTACGCCTCTTCTGGGTATACTGAGAATCGTAGTGTATTGGATGTGATGTCAAGATGGAAGTATCACTTCAGTCATATGGAGATGATGATCACGCAAGATACGGAACTGGTACTCTTGTATGCTGCAGCTATCGGGATAATATGACAAAGGTCATGATTATCCGATTATAGAGACTAGTTACCAGTGATCCGATATATGTTTCGTACGGGGCAGACACAATTCCAGCCCCAGGACTAGCATGTGACATTCTGATACTGGATCGTAATACGCAATACTATGTATGCTACGTCTGGCAATGATTACATATTCCTTTAAAGAATATTTCTAGAGAGTTGGGTAGGCACGGTGCTTTGCTAGAAGCCAACCATGTCTTATAAATCGGTAAGAACGTGGTACCGGGTACGCGCGTATTCAGATAGTCCGATGACCGGATTTACTGCCAACATATCCATGGATCTCTTGGGTCGCTTCCCGAATATTCATCGATAAGATTTGACTCGAACAGAATTAATCTGGGATTAATTATGAGAGAGAGAAAATTAATCTGTGATTAATCAAGACAATAATTAATCTGGGAATTAATTATCAGAGAAAGAATTAATCTGGGATTAATTGCGTCGAGAATTTATCTGGGATTAAATTCGCCGAGAAGAGAGAACGCGATTGATTTAGAATTAATCGGTAAAGTAAATTTAATAGTGAAATTAGATTTTTTTACTATTTAATTTATTTAATTGGGCTAAAATAATATATTGGATATATTAAATGAAATTAGATTTCAAAGCGGAATTAAAATTGGATTTTAATTCTAGCGAACGAATTAATTTAGAATTAATTCGTTAGCGACTTTTGTAATAATTTTGCGAGACATTATTATTTAATTAAATTGGATTTAATTAAGTCGCAATGGCAAATTCGTTTAATTTGGAATTAAGCGAACCCGAGCCCAAGCGAAATTGCGTGTTGGATTAGCTGACTTAAATTTGGAATTTAATAAGTCGTGGGACCCACTTCACTTACATCATCAAGTTAGACTAATGATGGAAGTTGGTATTGGCAAGTTGTTGGTTGAGTGAAAGGCTTGGTTTACTATTATTTTACTCTAACCAAAAGCAACACACTACTTGGCTATTTAAACAAATGAATTTTAGAAATTTGTGAGTGAAGTTACTATTCACAGCAATACAAAAATTATCTCTTCCCTTCACTGCCGTGGACGTGAACTTCTCCCTTCTCCTTCTTGAGTTTTGTTGCAAAACCAAGTGAGCTAGCACTCAAATGAATCAAATGAGGTGACAGGGAAACCCACCACAGAGTCAAAATCAACAAAGCAAAGCTTGAAGCAACATCTATTGGTGCAATCTTGAAGATTTCTCATCCGATCAATGTGAGTAATTCCGCAACTCTTTTTGATTTTATTCACACACGAATCACTCTTAGACGATCTTGGCATGTTCTAGGAACACTAGCAATGGTATCAGAGTGATCTAAGTTTGATTTGGAATTTTAGGGTTCTTAAACTTTAATTTGGGAATTTTATGTTTGGAGCTTGATTTTCTTAAATTGATGGTTTGGTTGAGTTTATATGATGTTGAATTGGATTTGTACATTGTTGGATTTATGAAATATTGATTAGATCAAAATCTCCAAATCCTAAGCTTGGCCGAATATATACCCTAGAATAAGCTCATGTGAATTTTTGAAATTTGACATATTGGATGTGTTGTTGGCATCATGGAAATATTGAATGTTGATTTAAATTGGATTGAAATCAAGTTGAATATTTTTTGTATGCCTTTGCTGTGAGTTTGAAGCATGTTTTAGAATTGATTTTGCTTCAATTTGTGTTTGACATGAATTGGAAATGTTGAGCATGATTAATTGAATTAATTAGCGTTTTGGAAGCATTAGATTAATTAATTAATTATGGTAATTACACTTGAATTGAATTAATTTGTAATTTGGAATAATGAGTTAATTAATTTATTGTATTTGGGCTTAATGAGCTTGGTTGGGCCAATTTGGGTTAGGATAATTGGTTGGATCCAATTGGGCCTAAAACCATTTCTATAAAGTCCAAATATGATAATTGGGCCTTTAAAATTTTAATTGGGCCTAATGGGCCTAAATTGATTTTTGGCATAGGGTGATTCCTAATTGGGCCTTGACATCTTGGGTTTGACCCATAATTGCCAAAGCCCATGCCTGAAGAATTAATTGAAAGCCCATTGGACATTGGATTTGGAATCCAAGTCTAAAAGGCACAATTAAAAGTGTAATTATTTAATTTGGAATTAAATATGAATTAGTATTGAATATAATTTAAATTGGATTTGAAATTGTAGTTCGATATAATTCAAGAATACGTACTTTGAGTATTTATTCTTAAACGAGTTGGACTCGCGCAAATCAAATCGTTGTTTGAACATTGGATGGTCATTAATTAAGATTAATTAATTGATTAGATTGATTGATAACATGTTTTGTGTGATACTTGGATGTATGTATGAATAATGTATATCGGATGGATATTAGAAGGGTGAGGGTAATTTTGGAAATTGTTGTAATAAATTTAGAGTTTATTAAATTGGACCTGCGTGTCCAGTCTATTACCTCTTTTCTCATTGTATTTCTCTTCTCACCAATTTCCCTCAATGTAAATGAGGTTTATTTAGAAGTATTATGTAATTGGGTAGAAGTATGAATAGTGCTAACGGGAGAGAGGAAAGTGAGAGATTTGTTCTAGGAATAATTTGTTGAATATCCATCCGCATATCATTATTATTTATTCGCGCCTTATTATGCTTTTAGAATGCATGTTTAAGGGTGTATGATGAGACCTAATTAAAGATAATAAATTGGTTGCCAAATCGCGATAAAAATCCTCATTTCATATTAAGCGTTTTTCCTTCCATTGAGTGATTCTCTCTCAAGATCCAAGATTGGCATTGGTTTGTTGGCCAAAGTCAAGACCTTTTTCCATCGCGGATGTGTTTGAATCATGAAGGCTTTGTTCCATATCGTACGCCTAGGGCAAGTTGTGATTTGTTGGCCAAAGTCAAGGTCACTTCTTGTTCATCAGCCTCGATTACGAAGCTTTCCCACTGTCAATGGGTCAAGCTTAACTGGTTTCATTAAGCTTGTTGAGCCAAAGCCAAGGCTTAGTTGATTCAGAGGAAAAAGGTTAGGGAATATATCGGATATATTGGCATATATTGGATATATGTTTCGGACTTGGATGTCCACCAAATGGATCTAGGAATTAGATGTGATCCAATTGATCTTAGAGATCTACCTAGTTAACTTTCATACAATTTGTTGGCCAAAGTCAAGGTTGTGAGTTATTTAACGGGATCCTAGCCTACTAGAAAACTAGGTTTCCCGAGTACTCCACTGAGGGTTAGAGGCTCGCCGAAAAATAGTGGGAGGCAAGTATTAAATTTGTAATTTCGTTTAACTACTTGCCAACACGCGCTCATTTCAAATTTTCATCATTAATTGTTTATAAATATATTAGTTGGACTAATATTCAATTGTTGTTTTAATTAAACAATTGGAATGTATTCAAACTACTTCATTTATAGTTGATTATATAATTGGATTATAGTAATCAATATATTTGAATTTAACCAATCAAATTGTAGTTGATTATATAGTTAGACTATAGTAATCATTATATTCGATTGTACCCGAAATCATTGATTGGATAGTTGGACTATTGGAATCAATATAACTGAAAGATTAGCGTTTAAAACATAATCCTATGTGAAAATGTTTTAAGCCGCTTCAATTTTCAAATTGGGAATAGAATCTCAGGATAGTCCTGGGAGCCGAGAAGTTACTTAATTTGATAGAGTGACATCTCGGGCCTGAGCCCGGAGTTGAGCAAATAGTGGAGCATGAGCTTTGGAAGACTCATGGTGATGATAATTTTAGTGCTCAATCTGTTATGTTTGCCGCAATGATTCCTTAATTTCTTTGTCAGAACTAAGGATTAGATCCTTAAAGTATGATATTGAAATTGAAGGATCTTTATAGATCTATTCTTAAATCTTAGAAGTACTAATTGCAAAAGAAAAACTCTTGGAGAATTAATGGCTATGCTTAATGAGACAGAGCCAGAGCTTGCAAAAGGGCAAGAAGCGCAAGACGCATCTTACTTCTATATCCCAGAAGGTCTAGGCTTGGCCGAAGACTTCTAGGGCTGTGAAAAGGGGCAAAGGCTAAATCATCACAGTCTTCTGGGAAGACAAAGAACATATCCCAAGATGTCTGCCTAAACTGTGGTAAACGGGGTCACTGGAAGAGTGACTACCGTATGGACAAGGCAAACATGAAGGAAGTGAAGACAGGCAAGGCTCCGACTTCAGGTATGTTTGTTATAAACATGTCCACTGCTGGTTTTAAAATTGGATTTTAGATACTGGATGTGGTACATAAATATATGTACTGATGTGCGGGATCTGCTGATTAGCAGGAGACTGGCTTCAGATGAGATCGACCTATGAGTTGGAAACGGGACGAGAGTCGTTGTTTTGGTCGTAGAAACCTAAGTTTTGGAACTGCCCTTTGGGCATGTACTTAAATTAGGAAACTGTTATAATGTATCTAGTTTGACAAGGAACATTATCTCTGTATCTAGTTTAACCTGTTGCGGGTATACCTTTATATTCTAGAACACTAAGTTTTTTTTTTATAAATATGATATTGAGATAACACATTAGATGTGAATAACAGTATTTATATTTTGAATATAAATGAATCTCAAACATATAACATGACAAACAAATAGCTCAAACTGAATTAATCAGATAAGACTTATTTGTGGCATTGTTGTCTGGGACACATTAACAAGACTCATATATCCACACTTTCAAAGAATGGATACTAGGACAGATTTGATTCTAATTCAAATGATGTGTACGAATCTAGTTTATTAGGCAAAGTGCCTAAAACACCTTTTGCTTGGTAAAAGTGTAAGTGCCACCGATCTGTTAGCCCTCGTTCATAGTGACGTAAGTGGGCCCATATCTAACTAGGCTAGAGGTGGATATGAATACTTCGTAACCTTTACGGATGTGGCATCGCGTTACGGTTATGTGTATCTTATGAAACACAAGTCAGAAACTTTTGATTAATTCAAAGAGTTTCGACACGAAGTAAGAAAATGGACCGGTAAAAGTATTAAAAACATTACGGTCGGACTATTGTGTAAACTACTTAAACATATGAGTTTCAAGATTACTTGAAAGAGTATAGTATTCTTTCATAGTGGACTCCTCCCGGGACACCTCAATTTGACGGTGTGTCCGAACGGAGAAACCAAACTTTGTTAGACATGGTAAGGTTAATGATGAGTTTCTATGAGCTACCAATTTCCTTCTAGGAATACGCATTAAACAGTGCAATACTTATTTTGAATAAGGTTCCGTCAAAAGTCTGTTGGACAGACTCTATATTAGATATGAACCGGAAAGAAACCGGGTTTCTCATTCCTGATGATTTGGGATGTTGGGCATATAATTGAATGTTTGGATGATACCAAACTAGAACCCAAATCGGATAAGTGCCTATTTGTAGGTTGTCCTAGGGAAACCAAAGTATAGTACTTATACAACTCACAAGAGAACAATGTAATTGTTGCTCTCCATGCGATTTTCCTAAGAGGAATTTATATGCAGTGGTAAGTGGGAGGAAAGTAAAACTCGATGAAAATCGGAGTAATACTGTTCTAGGTACTGAGTCCTCACGGAACACCAACAGTTCATCAGGGATGAAACTGTACCACAATCTTCGAATACACAAGAACTACGTAGGTCGGAGAGAGTCAGAAAATAACCTGAGAGGTATGAGTTTCTGATCTCACCCATGTAGATATCAATCTTATTGAGGAAGGTAAACCGGCTACGTAAGAGGAAATGATACAAGGTATCGACTCCCTTTATGGCAAAGTACCATGATATCCGAAATGGATTCCATGTATACAACCAAGTTTAGACACTAGTTGATGTACCAGAAGACATTGTGCCTATTGGTACTATATGAGTCTTCAAGGAAGACATACATGGATGGCAACATATAAATGTATACATCTAGGCTTATACAGAAAGGGTATCGTTAACGAATGTCGATTACGATGAAACTTTTTCACTTATTGCCATGATTAAATCCATTTGGATAATGCTTGCTAATACTACATATTTCATTTATGAAATATGGCAAATGGACGTCAAAACCGTTTTCCTTAACAGAAACCTTTTGGATGATGTTTACAACATTCTGACGGTTTTGTTGTGCCAAAATATGCAAACAATGTTTGCAAGTTAAATCGATCCATTTATGGATTGAAGCAATCATTGTGTTCTTGGAACCAACGTTATGACGAGATCATAATGGTATATGATTTAATTTAAAACGAATATGATTCTTGTGTATATAAGAAGGTTAGTGGGAGAGCACTGACAATAAATTTCCTATAAGTTGATGATGTATTGCTTCTTAGCAATAACATTCCCATAATATAATCGGTGAAAGCTTGGCTTTCATTAAAATTCTCCATAGAATACCTGGGAGAAGCAGGCTTTATTCTTGGAATAAAGATCTATTGGGATAGATCTAGAAAACTGCTGACATTCTCTTAATGTTCGTACGTCTTATTATGTACGTGACTTGGTGTCTCATATGCTTTGAGCATATGGAGTCACAATCAGGCCAATCCGGGTGATGGTCAATGGATTAATGTAAAGAACATCATTGAGTATCTTGGACGAACTAATGATGCTTTCTGTGAATATGGGGAAAGGAGAACTTGAGGTGACTAGGTTCACCGATGCAAGTTTCTAAACCGATAAAGACGACTTTAAGTCACAATAAGGGTACACATTTAGTTTGAATAACAGAACAGTGAGCTGGAAATCTTCCAAGCAATATACTGTTGCCGAATAAACAACAAGAGCGGAACATTGCTGCAGCTGAGGCAGCAAAAGAAGCATTTTGGATCTATATAATCCGAATTGGATTAGGAGTAGTTCTGTTAGCAGCTGAGCTAGGCTACAGCACAGGCTAAGGAACCACGGTCTCATCAATGATCCAAGTATATACTTCGACTATTTCATCTGATTCGTCGGATCATACATCGTGGCGATGTGAAGATCGGATAAAACGCATCAGATGATAACATTGTAAATCCGCTGACGAAAGTTATTTCTCAGAGAAATTTGAGCGACCCGTACATAGTTCAGGTGTAGGACACTTGAGTGATTGGCTATAGGCCAAGTGGGAGATTGTTGGACAATTATGACCCATAACATCACTATTTGTACAGAACATGGTGTTGTTGTACAAATAAACTATGTGACAAATGAAATTACTCTTTTATCATTTGTAATTGGATTACCGGGATATATAAATGATAAAAGTCCATATGATTAGTACCAGATTAATAAGATATGAGACAATATTAATCCACGTAAGGTTTAATCATTAAATATCTTTAGTCGTAGTATTATCGAGATTGGACATCGATAATGTGGAATAGACTAGTATTGCACTTGTGCGCATTATGGAGGCGTAATAGCATAGTTCTCATATATTTGGGTATTGGATATTCATGCAAGTGTAATATGAGGTTCTGTTTACCGATGGTATGGAAACAGCTTCGCTCTGGATAGACCCCTCGGAAACCCATTGGTAGTATGACTACGTGTCTATGGGAATCTGAATCAGGGTAGGTGTATTTGGTCTTAACCTGAGACTTACATCGCTAATACTTGCGACAATCAGTATACTTTGGTTTCGGTCGTCCGGGGCTTTAACAGGTTCTGGATATATTAAATGAAATCAGATTTCAAAGCGGAATTAAAATTGGATTTTAATTCTAGCGAATGAATTAATTTAGAATTAATTCGTTAGCGACTTTTGTAATAATTTTGCGAGACATTATTATTTAATTAAATTGGATTTAATTAAGTCGCAACGGAAAATTCGTTTAATTTGGAATTAAGTGAAACCGAGCCCAAGCGAAGTTGCGTGTTGGATTAGCCGACTTAAATTTGGAATTTAATAAGTGATGGGACCCACTTCACTTACATCATCAAGTTAGACTATTGATGGAAGTTGGTATTGGCAAGTTGTTGGTTGAGTGAAAGCCTTGGTTTACTTATATTTTACTCTAACCAAAAGCAACACACCACTTGGCTATTTAAACAAATGAATTTTAGAAATTTGTGAGTGAAGTTACTATTCACAACAACACAAAAATTCTTTCTTCCCTTTACTGCAGTGGGCATGAACTTCTCCCTTCTCCTTCTTGAGTTTTGTTGCAAAACCAAGTGAGCTAGAACTCAAAGGAATCAAATGAGGTGATAGGGAAACCCACCCTAAAGTCAAAATCAACAAAGCAAAGCTTGAAACAACATCCATTAGAGCAATCTTGGAGATTTCTCATCCGATCAATGTGAGTAATTCTGCAACTCTTTTTTATTTTATTCACACACGAATCACTCTTAGACGATCTTGGCATGTTCTAGGAACACTAACATTGGGTTCCCCTCAAGTTGGACATGAAATGAATCGTGATAATTTAATCGAACATAAATTATCCTCTGATCAGATGGTCGTTCAATTTCAATGACCAAGGTTGACATCTAGCAACATGCCAAGGCCCCCAAATGAGAAGGAAAGATATATACTCATTCTTTATGCGATTTACATATGATACGGTCTCTCGCCTCACTGTATCCCCACCGTTTAACCTAGGGTATGGAAAATGTCTACCCATATAGTCAAATGTATGATGTTGATAGTGTCATGAATCGTGTTAACCCAAGAATATCACATGAATCTTCCACTGCGGCCACAGTCTCATGCACTGATCACACATATCAACCCGCGAACTGGACTACTACTCTTATAAGAAAATATTATCTGAGAGAGTGGCGATTCTCTGTTGTATCTTTACAAACTTCATGTGTTTCAACAAATGACCCAATCATACCCTTATGACCGGATCTTTTGAACCGGGGAAAGAGAATCTCAAAGTCATTTGATCCACACATAAGATTGTAAAGACCTCAAATCTAAGGACTAATGATGCTTTCTGTGAATATGGGGAAAGGAGAACTTGAGGTGACTAGGTTCACCGATGCAAGTTTCTAAACCGATAAAGACGACTTTAAGTCACAATAAGGGTACACATTTAGTTTGAATAACAGAACAGTGAGCTGGAAATCTTCCAAGCAATATACTGTTGCCGAATAAACAACAAGAGCGGAACATTGCTGCAGCTGAGGCAGCAAAAGAAGCATTTTGGATCTATATAATCTGAATTGGATTAGGAGTAGTTCTGTTAGCAGCTGAGCTAGGCTACAGCACAGGCTAAGGAACCACGGTCTCATCAATGATCCAAGTATATACTTCGACTATTTCATCTGATTCGTCGGATCATACATCGTGGCGATGTGAAGATCGGATAAAACGCATCAGATGATAACATTGTAAATCCGCTGACGAAAGTTATTTCTCAGAGAAATTTGAGCGACCCGTACATAGTTCAGGTGTAGGACACTTGAGTGATTGGCTATAGGCCAAGTGGGAGATTGTTGGACAATTATGACCCATAACATCACTATTTGTACAGAACATGGTGTTGTTGTACAAATAACTATGTGACAAATGAAATTACTCTTTTATCATTTGTAATTGGATTACCGGGATATATAAATGATAAAAGTCCATATGATTAGTACCAGATTAATAAGATATGAGACAATATTAATCCACGTAAGGTTTAATCATTAAATATCTTTAGTCGTAGTATTATCGAGATTGGACATCGATAATGTGGAATAGACTAGTATTGCACTTGTGCGCATTATGGAGGCGTAATAGCATAGTTCTCATATATTTGGGTATTGGATATTCATGCAAGTGTAATATGAGGTTCTGTTTACCGATGGTATGGAAACAGCTTCGCTCTGGATAGACCCCTCGGAAACCCATTGGTAGTATGACTACGTGTCTATGGGAATCTGAATCAGGGTAGGTGTATTTGGTCTTAACCTGAGACTTGCATCGCTAATACTTGCGACAATCAGTATACTTTGGTTTCGGTCGTCCGGGGCTTTAACAGGTTCTGGATATATTAAATGAAATCAGATTTCAAAGCGGAATTAAAATTGGATTTAATTCTAGCGAATGAATTAATTTAGAATTAATTCGTTAGCGACTTTGTAATAATTTTGCGAGACATTATTATTTAATTAAATTGGATTTAATTAAGTCGCAACGGAAAATTCGTTTAATTTGGAATTAAGTGAAACCGAGCCCAAGCGAAGTTGCGTGTTGGATTAGCCGACTTAAATTTGGAATTTAATAAGTGATGGGACCCACTTCACTTACATCATCAAGTTAGACTATTGATGGAAGTTGGTATTGGCAAGTTGTTGGTTGAGTGAAAGCCTTGGTTTACTTATATTTTACTCTAACCAAAAGCAACACACCACTTGGCTATTTAAACAAATGAATTTTAGAAATTTGTGAGTGAAGTTACTATTCACAACAACACAAAAATTCTTTCTTCCCTTTACTGCAGTGGGCATGAACTTCTCCCTTCTCCTTCTTGAGTTTTGTTGCAAAACCAAGTGAGCTAGAACTCAAAGGAATCAAATGAGGTGATAGGGAAACCCACCCTAAAGTCAAAATCAACAAAGCAAAGCTTGAAACAACATCCATTAGAGCAATCTTGGAGATTTCTCATCCGATCAATGTGAGTAATTCTGCAACTTTTTTATTTATTCACACACGAATCACTCTTAGACGATCTTGGCATGTTCTAGGAACACTAACATTGGGTTCCCCTCAAGTTGGACATGAATGAATCGTGATAATTTAATCGAACATAAATTATCCTCTGATCAGATGGTCGTTCAATTTCAATGACCAAGGTTGACATCTAGCAACATGCCAAGGCCCCCAAATGAGAAGGAAAGATATATACTCATTCTTTATGCGATTTACATATGATACGGTCTCTCGCCTCACTGTATCCCCACCGTTTAACCTAGGGTATGGAAAATGTCTACCCATATAGTCAAATGTATGATGTTGATAGTGTCATGAATCGTGTTAACCCAAGAATATCACATGAATATTCCACTGCGGCCACAGTCTCAAGCACTGATCACACATATCAACCCGCGAACTGGACTACTACTCTTATAAGAAAATATTATCTGAGAGAGTGGCGATTCTCTGTTGTATCTTTACAAACTTCATGTGTTTCAACAAATGACCCAATCATACCCTTATGACCGGATCTTTTGAACCGGGGAAAGAGAATCTCAAAGTCATTTGATCCACACATAAGATTGTAAAGACCTCAAATCTAAGGACTAGTCATACAATCGATACATGAAAGTTCTCACATACACATGGGAAAAACACTCCATGTGAAAACTTTCGGCTGTCATTTCGATGGACACGAGCAAATCATGCGTCCATGTGATACACCAAGCGGACGGATCTCTGCTAGTAGCCTATGAGATCGGCTACCCCACTTAAGGGCAGATCATATCATCATGTTAGTCTCTCCGCTTTGTGAACGCCCAGATTATTCATAAAACTATGACTAGGAACGTTTGAGAGTAATGATTCTCATAAGGTGTTGAAGCCATCATCTTATTACCCCAAGGGCTTTATTACATTGTTTGATGATTCATATAATTTATGTAACACACATATAATAAATATTGCCATTTTATTAATTAATGAAAATATTGTAAATACATGTACATATAGCCCATCCACAAGTTGGGTATAGGGCATATCCCTAACAATCTCTCACTTGCACTATAGTCAACTAGTATGAATCTGGACACCATACTCTCGGGTGTGCCTATCATGTTTTTGTTGAGACAGCCCTTTAGTCAGAAAACTGCAAGATTATCTTCTGTGGGTATTTTCTCTATAATAACTTATTTTCTCTCAACAATCTCCCTGATGAGATGAAATCGCCTGAGTACATGCTTGGATTTCTGGTGGGACCTTGGTTCCTTTGATTGAGCAATGGCGCTCGTGTTGTCACAGTACATCGTGACGCCATTCTTTATTACGGGAAGCACTTCCAGCTCCGTGATAAACGTTTTTATCCAGACTACTTCTTTAGCTGCCTCAGATGCTGCAATATACTCGGCTTCAGTGGTGCAGTCCGCTGTAGTTGACTGCTTTGAGCTTTTCCAACTGACAGCTCCACCATTCATAGTAAATAGATATCTTGTTTGTGATCTGCTGTCATCCTTATCGGTCTGAAAGCTCGCATCATAGTAACCAATGACTTTCATCTCAGAACAATCTCCGTATGTCAAAAACACATCCTTAGTTTTTCTCAGATATTTGAGGATTGTTTTGACAGCTGCCCAATGTTGCTCACTAGGATTTGCCTGATACCTGCTCGTTATGCTAAGAGCATAAGAGACATCAGGTCTTGTACATAGCTTGACATACATGATCGATCCTATTGCTGAAACATAAGAGATCATACTTATACGTTCTCTATCTGAAGGAGTATGTGGACATTGCTCCTTAGATAATTTGATTCCATGACAAGTAGGTAAATTACCTCTTTTGGAATCTTCCATTTTGAATCTTTTCAAAGTTTTATCTATGTACGTATATTGAGAAAGTCCTAACAACTTCTTAGATCTATTACGGTAGATCTTAATGTCGAGGATGTAGGCTGCTTCTCCCAAATCTTTCATGGAGAAATTTTAAGATAATCATTGCTTGGTGGCTTGTATCATGGGAATATCATTCTCGATGATTAATATGTCATCGACATATAATACAAGAAATATAACAACACTCTCACTACTTCTTCTATAAACACAATGCTCGTCTATATTTTTGATGAAGTCAAATTCTTTAATTGTCTCATCAAATCGTATATTTCAACTTCTAGAGGCTTGCTTGAGTCCATAAATGGAACGTTTAAGCTTGCATATTTTATTATGATCATCCTTAGATGCAAACCCCTCAGGTTGTGTCATATAGACTTCCTCTACGAGGTTCCCACTAAGGAAAGCTGTTTTGACATCCATCTGTCAAATCTCATAATCAAAGTGTGCAGCTAGTGCCAATAAAATTCAAATGGACTTTATCATTGCAATATGCGAGAAGGTTTCGTCATAGTCAATTCCTTGGATTTGTCTATAACTTTTCGCCACCAACCTAGCCTTATAGGTTTGGATTTTGCTTTCTGCATCAGTTTTACGCTTGTAAATCTACTTACAGCCTATGAGTTTTATCCCTTCAGGTGCATCCCCAAGTCCCAGACTTGATTCTGATACATAGAGTCTATTTCAGATTTCATGGTCT
Organism: Zanthoxylum bungeanum; assembly: GCA_019454045.1. NCBI lineage: Eukaryota > Viridiplantae > Streptophyta > Magnoliopsida > Sapindales > Rutaceae > Zanthoxylum > Zanthoxylum bungeanum. The sequence goes on from SKCR01037677.1 coordinate 25,288, forward strand.
CAAGCCACTTGACTGAATCAATGTCACGCATTGCTTCGTCATAACTGGTGGGATCGTCATTATCAATGACCTGATCATATTCCTTATCAATATGGAAACCATATCTTTCAGGCTCATATCTTTCCCTACCAGACCTTCTAAGTTCATAACCTTGTGGTTGTTCCGTCGCTGCCCTTTTGAGGGGCCTGGGTTTAGTTATATGTTAGTTTGTTCTTCTCGTACCTCATCGAGGTCAAGTCTATGTTGGGTTTCTCTAAGGTCCCGAGGATCGATTATCAAGCGATGAAACAACATGTGAATACATCGAGGAAGTTGCAGAATACTTACATCGATCGGTTGAGGCGATGCGGTGAAGAATAAAACTTTTATGCCCTCGTTGGAAGCTCACGGCAACATGCAGTTTTTGCTCCTCAAAATTTTCGGCAATGGTGATCTCCATCAAGCTCCAAGCTTTGTGTTGATTCCTTCCTCACGAGTGGGTTTCCCTATCACCTTAGGATGACTCCATTGTGTGCTAGCACCTTGAAAATTTGCCATAAATCTTCATAAAGTTCCTTCTCTTTCTCGGCAATGAAGAAACAAAACCAAGAAGAAAATGGCCACCATGGCCGAAACTTGGGAGAGAAAAGGAGAGAGAGTGAGATGTGTTGGTTGTTACCAAATTTGGTAAATGATTTTCTAAAATCAAATACAAAAAATTGCTTTCAAAAGTCAAACCATTAAAGCTTTGCCAACCACTTCCACTATTCACATCACTCAATCAATCAAGTGACAAGTTGTCACATCACTCAAAATGACTAATGATTTGACGCTTGATGCGACTAGTGATTTGACGCTTGATGTGACTTGCGGGCCGCACTTGAATTCGAAATGCGAGTGCACTCGCAAACACTCCCAGGCTCGGGTTCACTAATTCCAAATTAACGAATTTTCCATTGCGACGCAATTAAATAATTATGCATAGCAAAATCACTATTCACGTCACTAACGAATTAATTCTAAATTAACTCGTTCGCCCGAATTAAAATCTAATTTCAATTCCGCGTCGAAATCCAATTTCGCATAATATATCAAATATATTATTTTATCGATTAATTCCAGATTAATCGTTATCTCTCTTTAATTAATATTTTATCCCAGATAAAATATCTCCGTAATTAATCTCAGATTAATTTTCTCTCTCATCTAATTAATCCCAGATTAATAAAGTGTGAGTCATACGTCATCGGTGAATCTTCGGGAAGCGACCCATGAGATCCCCGGATATGTTGGCAGTAAATCCGGTCGTCGGACTATCCGAACACGTAAGTACCTAGTACTACGTTTGTACCGATTTACAAGATAAGGTTGGCTTCTAGCAAAGCGTCATGCCTACCCAATTCTCCAGAAATATCCTTACAGGAATATGTGATCTATATAAGGCGTAGTATACGTAGTATTGCGTATTTCGATCCAGTATCAGATGTCACGTGCTAGGCCTAGGGCTGGAATTGTGTCTGCCCCGTACGAAGCACATATCGGATCTCTGGTAACTAGTCTCTATAATCGAATAAACATGACCTAGTCATTTTATCCCGATGACTACAGTACATAAGAGAACCAGTTCCGTATCCTACGTGACCATCATCTCCACTATGACTGGAGTGATACTTCCGTCTTGACATCACACCCAACACACTACGATTCTCAATATACCCAGCAGAGGCGTACACAGAACCTGTTAAAGCCCTGGACGACCTAAAACCAAAGTATATTGATTGTCGCATGATGAGTGGTATTTATATCACTCATTCCCACTTATTTGACCTAATATTTTGTATAGTTTCTTGAGTTTTGTGAACGTTTTGATATGTTTTGTGTTATTTTGCAGATAAATAAAGTTTGGAAAGCATTAGAGGCAATTTGGGGCAAAAACGGACAAAAATGCGTCAACAGGGATATTTTGGTCTTAAGCGCGTCGGGACGCCAAGCCTTTCGCGTCGCGACGTCTAAAATGCGCCGAACAGTGCTAACGTGCGCCGGTCCACAAATCAGAATCTGAGAAAAGTTTGACTTTGCTAAAATGCACCGTGACACGTGTCACCATCACAGCCGATCTGCTAACATGCGCCGTGACACGTGTCGGCATCCTACGGTGCCGACAGTCATCATCGCCACGTGTTCCACGTGTCATTCCATGTCATCAGCCACGTCAGCAAGTCAACAAGTCAACATTGCCACCTCACTGCCACGTCATCATCAGCCAATCAGGACGTGCCACGTGTCGAAATTCTACGGTGCCGACAGTCTCTTTCTCACGTGTCGCCACGTCACCGCCACCTCACCGCCACGTCAGCGCCACGTCAGCATCAATTATTGGATATCCTATCCTTATCTGACACGTGGCGGATAAGAATCTCAGCGACCAATCAGAAGCCGCCACGTGTCACAATAATTGAAGCCCAACCACTCTGCCATGTGTCACCTTATCAGCTTATCCAGAATCTTCAAACCAGCGAACCAGAGCGTGTCACGTCGACAAATCTGGCGTAGCGACGCTAAGGGACTTGGCGTCGCGACGCTGGAAGCTTATCCGCGCCTATAAATTGAGCTCGAGATTTCAGAATTCAGTGCACCATTCTCTCCCATTTCTTTGATGTAAATAGGGAGTTCTTCTCTCTCTAAGTTTCGTTTTAACTTTTAGTTTTTAGTTTTGTAATAATTTTAATTACTTTTTGTAATAATAGTAATTTACTTTCTTTACTTTTTACAGTTTTTACTATTCACCATGAGGAGGTAACTTCCCCAGCTAGGGTGAAAGGTAATTCTTTTACTATTGCTATTTAGATTAATCTCCCTTAAAAATAATATATTCACTATTTAAAATATTGACTTAAAAAGGATACCGCTATATTGGTCGGTTGGTAATTTAATCTTAATCTGGTTTAAACCTGACTAATCAAGGATACCGCCAGATTGGCCGGTTGGTAATTTAATTTTGGTTCCGCCTTTATGGCTGGTTTATGGACAAATATTACCGCCTTAATGGCTGGTTGGACTTAATTTGACTTAATCAGGATACCGCCAGGTTGGTCGGTTGGTAATATTATCACGAGTTTATATATTATTTTATGGGAGATATCTAAATTAGTAGTAGTAAAAGTAATTCCTTTTACCTTAGCATTTTATTTTATTGTAATTTACTTTTCAGTATTTACTTTACCGCATTTTTACTTTATGTCTTTTATTTTCAAGTTTTTACTAGCCCTACTTATGTGTTGTAACTAAATTAGTTATCTGGGGTTGTGATGAAATCCAATATCACCGTTTTATAAGGGTTAGATTATAGCTTGGGTAATATAAAAATTTATTTATTGAGTCTTAAACTTAATGCTTTTTCATTAACTGGCCATTAATAAAATTGATCTGGTAAATCTAAAATGAACTAGACATAGGGATTTTAGGTTTCAGCCTTAGACTCAATAGCCCACGATCTTCCTTGAGGATAGATAACCCTTTAATAGATTTCCTTACAGGATAGGAATATACCTGTCGGGGGGGGTAGCCATAATTGGAACTTAAACTTAATGAATCCAGATAATTTGGTTGACATAGACATATGGTTCAATTGGGTTAAACTGGGTATTTGTGTCTGACCATCGGAAGAGGCTTTTACATAATTTAGTGTTCCAGGTTAATAAATCAATATTTTATCCAACTATAAGATAACAACTTCATCTTTAAAATGATATTGGAAGAAATCACAACCCTAGATAGTTTTTAATATTGAATTTTCTTAAAACCTACTTTCGAACAATTTTATTTACTTGTTTTTAAATTTAGAATCGTCACCATTTCAAATCAATCCAACAATCTGTTAGATACTAGTAATCATTTGACCTCATAAAATTAAAAGCTTAGGTATTAAGTCCTCGTGGGATCGATACTTTTTATAATACTTGAACGATACGTGCGCTTGCGTTATACGCGTGTGTAAGCACCGGTCAAGTTTTTGGCGCCGTTGCCGGGGACTTATTTATCTTTTACTATTAGTTTATGGGTTAGATACCTTTACTTGTATCTAATTTCTTTGTACTTATTGTTTTTGTGTTGTGTTTCAGGTTTTCAGAAACTTCATGAGACGAACCAGAAGCTTTGAACTCCGACCGCTTGACCCAGAAATTGAAAGAACCCTCAGACAGTTGAGAAGGGAAAGGCGAGAAGGCCAAGAAGCTTTAGTCAACATGGAACCTGAACCTTTGAACGTTGCACCACCAATTCCCATTCGAGACAGAACCATTCCGGTGGTTGACAGACTCATTTCCTGTATTGTACTTCCTCCCTTACCAGCAAATGCGTGTGACATCAAAACATGCATTCAGATGATTCAGCACTCAGTTCAGTTTGGGGGAATGCAACTGAAGATCCTAATTCCCACATCAGCAACTTCGTGGAAGTTTGCGGTACTTTCAATTACAACCGAGAAGCTGAAGAAGCAATGAGACTGCGTGTTTTCCCATACTCCTTGAAGGACAGAGCTAAAGCTTGGCTACATTCACTACCAGCAGGATCCATCACAACATGGAACACTTTAGCCACCAAATTTCTTGCAAAGTACTTTCCACCAGCCAGAACCGGAAAGATTAGGAATGACATCACATCCTTTGTACAACAAGACTCAGAAACTCTCTACGAAGCTTGGGAAAGTTACAAAGATTTACTCCGGAAATGTCCACACCATGAGATTCCAAAATGGCTTCAAGTCCAAACATTCTATAATGGACTTTCTGGAATAATGAGAACCACAATCGATGCTGCTGCTGGAGGAGCTTTAATGGCAAAAGGAGAAGATCAAGCCTGGGAACTAATCGAAGAAATGGCCAACAACAATTCCTCATGGCCAACTGAAATGAGCATGATCCAAAGAATTGCAGGAATTTATGAAAGTGGAGCCAACACAGTAGTCAACACCAAGCTGGATCAAATATGCAAATTCATGGAGACTCTTACCACTGGATCCACAAGTTCACCATATGGAGGAATACCAGCGTCAAACCAACTTGAAGAAACAGTAAATTTTGTCAACAATTTCAACAAACAAGGGAACAATTCTTATTCCAACACCTACAACCCAGGGTGGAGGAATCATCCTAATTTTTCATGGAGCAACAATTAAGGCCAACAGCGGAACTATCCACCACCTGGATTCCAGCAACAGAACAAAGGCCAGGAGCAGGCAAATGAACCAGGAATAGTAGAAGTCCTGGCTCAGTTAAAAAAGTACGATGCTATCTTTCAGAGCCAATCAGCTTCCATAAAAGCACTGGAGAACCAAATCGGAAAACTGGCCAATGCTCAGAGTTACAGACCACCAGGAAATCTTCCCAGCAACACAGAACCCAATCCAAGGAACCGAGGGAGGAGCAATGTCAAGCCATTACTTTGAAAAGTGGTACTGAAATCAACAAAGATGTTGGAATCAAGATTCCCAAGAAGAAGTTCCAAAAGAAGCTGAACAACAGATGGAGGAAAAAGAAGCAAAGGAAAAATAAGCAAAGGAAATAGAACAGATCACTCCACCTCCACCTTTTCCTCAGCGTCTTCAGAAAAACAAATTGGACAAGCAGTTTGCTCGATTCCTTGAGGTTTTCAAAAAGCTGCACATCAACATCCCATTTGCAGAAGCCTTGGAAGAAATGCCCAGTTATGTCAAATTCATTAAAGACATTCTTTCAAGAAAACGAAGATTGGGAGACTACGAAACAGTAGCATTAACGGAAGAATGCAGCGCCATTATTCAGAGGAAACTTCCCCCGAAGTTGAAAGATCCTGGCAGTTTCACAGTTCCATGCACCATTGGAGAACATTATATCGGTAAAGCTTTATGTGATTTAGGTGCTAGTGTTAACTTGATGCCTTTTTCTATTTACAGGAAACTGAAAATTGGAGAAGCAATGTCTACCTCAGTTTCATTGCAACTTGCTGACCGAACACTTACATTTCCAAGAGGTGTTGTTGAAGATGTGCTGGTGAAAGTAGACAAACTAATTCTCCCAGCAGATTTCATCATCCTTGACATGGAAGAAGACAAAGAAATACCTATCATTCTTGGGAGACCATTCCTAGCTACAGGTAAAACTGTGATTGATGTGCAAAAAGGAGAACTAACCATGAAAGTGCAGGACCAAGAAGTGACCTTTAATGTTTTCAAAGCCATGAAATTCCCGAGTGATGAAAAGGAAGAAGAATGCTTCAGAGTTGATGTTGTTGAAAGTATCGTTCAAAATACTGAGCCAAATCCCACTGATACACTTGAAGCTTGCATCACCAACATGACTGACATTGAGCTAGATGCTGAAATCTTGGAATGTATCAACTACCTTGACAAACCATTCCGATTCAAAGAAACACCATCAGTTGAAAGCTTGGAATTGCCAAAGAAAGATTGAATCAAGCCTTCGATTGAAGAACTACCACAGCTGGAGCTGAAGTCACTTCCGAGCCATCTCAGGTATGCATTTCTTGGAAACTCTTCTGAATTACCTGTTATTATTTCTTCTTCTACTAACCATGGATCAGGAAGAAAAGCTACTGAGAGTATTACGAGAGCACAAAAGAGCCATTGGCTGGACTATAGTAGACATTTGAGGCATTAGTCCATCATTTTGCATGCATAAGATTTTGATGAATGATGAGTACAAACCCACAGTGGAGCATCAACGGAGACTTAATCCAATCATGAAGGAAGTTGTGAAGAAAGAAATCATCAAATGGTTGGATGCTGGCATCATTTACCCCATCTCAGATAGCACTTGGGTGAGTCCTATGCAGTGTGTGCCAAATAAATGAGGAATTACTGTGGTCACCAATGAAAAGAATGAGTTGATTCCAACAAGAACAGTAACTGGATGGAGAGTATGTATGGACTACAGAAAGCTGAATAAAGCCACGAGAAAGGACCATTTTCCGCTACCATTTATTGATCAGATGTTAGACAGACTGGCAGGACATGAGTTCTATTGCTTTCTGGACGGATATTCAGGATACAATCAGATTGCCATCGCACCAGAAGACCAGGAGAAAACTACCTTTACATGTCCCTATGGTACTTTTGCTTTCCGCATGATGCCATTTGGATTATGTAATGCTCCTGCTACATTTCAGCGTTGCATGTTGGCCATCTTCTCAGACATGCTGGAGCAGAATATGGAGGTTTTTATGGATGATTTTTCTGTGTTTGGAGATTCTTTTGACCATTGTTTGCAAAATTTGGAACATGTATTACAAAGGTGCGGAGATACAAACCTGGTACTCAACTGGGAGAAATGCCACTTCATGGTGCAAGAAGGCATTGTTCTTGGACACCGGATCTCACAAAAGGGAATCGAGGTAGACAAATCAAAGATCGATACAATTGAGAAACTACCTCCACCAACATCAGTAAAAGGCATACGGAATTTTCTCGGACATGCAGGATTTTACAGGAGATTTATCAAAGACTTTTCCAAGATTGCCAAACCTCTTTGCAATCTTCTGGAAAAGGATGTGCCTTTCAACTTCACCAAAGAATGCCAGGAAGCTTTCGAGATCTTAAAACAAAATTTGATTTCTGCCCCCATCATCATAGCACCAGACTGGACCCTTCCATTTGAGGTAATGTGTGATGCTAGTGATTTTGTTGTAGGTGCAGTTTTGGGACAACGCAAAGCAAAGATTTTCCACACCATTTACTATTCCAGTAGAACTTTAAATGAAGCTCAACTTAACTACACAACCACTGAAAAGGAGTTGCTAGCAGTTGTGTATGCTTTTGACAAATTCTGCTCCTATCTGTTGGGTCCCAAAGTGGTGGTCTACACAGATCATTCAGCAATCAAATATCTGACCACAAAGAAAGGTGCAAAACCCATATTGATCTGTTGGATACTTCTTCTGCAAGAATTCGACGTGGAGATTCGAGACAGGAAAGGAACAGAGAATCAGGTGGCAGATCATCTATCGAGGCTTGAGAATGGAGAAACAGCTGACAAAGATTTGTCAATCAAAGAAACTTTTCCAGATGAACAGATGTTTGCCATGAAACAATAGGAAGTCCCTTGGTATGCTGACTATGTCAACTACATTGTGTCAGGAAAATGGCCGTTGGAATGGACAACTCAGCAACGAAAGAAGTTCTTCAAAGAAGTCAAGCACTATATCTGGGATGAACCGTACCTGTTTAAACGATGTTCTGATCAATTATTGGGACGGTGTGTTCCACAAGAGGAGGTCAACAGTGTTCTGCAACACTGTCATTCATCGCCATACGGCGGACACTTCAGCGGAAACAAAACTGCAGCAAAAGTTCTTCAATCAGGTTTGTTCTGGCCCATACTTTTTAAAGATGCTTATCTTTTTTCTTTTCAATGTGACATGTGCCAAAGAACGGGGAATATTTCGAGGAGAAACAAAGGACCGTTGCAAAACATTCTGGAAGTGGAGATATTCGATGTATGGGGTATTGATTTCATGGGACCCTTTGTTCCATCATTTGGAAACCTGTACATCCTGGTTACTGTAGACTACGTCTCCAAATGGGTTGAAGCAATTGCACTACTTTCCAATGATTCAAAAGTGGTGATCAAATTCCTGAAAAAGAACATTTTCACTCGGTTCGGAACACCTCGAGCAATCATCAGCGATGGTGGCTCTCATTTCTGCAACAAATACTTCGATGCACTCCTATCCAAATACGGAGTTACTCACAAGGTTGCCACTCTTACCATCCACAGTCAAATGGACAGGTTGAGGTTTCAAACAGGGAGATCAAGAGAATCCTAGAAAGAACCGTTGGATCAACAAGGAGGGACTGGTCAACAAAACTAGATGATGCATTATGGACCTACAGGACAGCTTACAAGACACCCATTGGTATGTCCCCATATCAACTGGTGTTTGGGAAAGCGTGCCATCTACCAGTTGAGCTTGAGCACAAGGCGTACTGGGCACTGAAGAAGTTGAATCTTGATTCACAAGCTGCATGAGAGAAAAGACTTCACCAACTCAATGAATAGGAAGTCCCTTGGTATGCTGACTATGTCAACTACATTGTGTCAGGAAAATGGCCGTTGGAATGGACAACTCAGCAACGAAAGAAGTTCTTCAAAGAAGTCAAGCACTATATCTGGGATGAACCGTACCTGTTTAAACGATGTGCTGATCAATTATTGGGACGGTGTGTTCCACAGGAGGAGGTCAACAGTGTTCTGCAACACTGTCATTCATCGCCATACGGCGGACACTTCAACGGAAACAAAACTGCAGCAAAAGTTCTTCAATCAGGTTTGTTCTGGCCCATACTTTTTAAAGATGCTTATCTTTTTTCTTTTCAATGTGACAGGTGCCAAAGAACGGGGAATATTTCGAGGAGAAACAAAGGACCGTTGCAAAACATTCTGGAAGTGGAGATATTCGATGTATGGGGTATTGATTTCATGGGACCCTTTGTTCCATCATTTGGAAACCTGTACATCCTGGTTACTGTAGACTACGTCTCCAAATGGGTTGAAGCAATTGCACTACTTTCCAATGATTCAAAAGTGGTGATCAAATTCCTGAAAAAGAACATTTTCACTCGGTTCGGAACACCTCGAGCAATCATCAGCGATGGTGGCTCTCATTTCTGCAACAAATACTTCGATGCACTCCTATCCAAATACGGAGTTACTCACAAGGTTGCCACTGCTTACCATCCACAGTCAAATGGACAGGTTGATGTTTCAAACAGGGAGATCAAGAGAATCCTAGAAAGAACCGTTGGATCAACAAGGAGGGACTGGTCAACAAAACTAGATGATGCATTATGGACCTACAGGACAGCTTACAAGACACCCATTGGTATGTCCCCATATCAACTGGTGTTTGGGAAAGCGTGCCATCTACCAGTTGAGCTTGAGCACAAGGCGTACTGGGCACTGAAGAAGTTGAATCTTGATTCACAAGCTGCAGGAGAGAAAAGACTTCACCAACTCAATGAATTGGAGGAGTTTCGTCTACAGGCTTATGAGAATGCCAAATTGTACAAGGAAAAGACCAAAAAATGGCATGACCGAAAAATAGTGCACAGATAGTTGGAACCAAGGCTACAGGTGTTGTTGTACAACTCAAGGTTGAAACTTTTCCCTGGAAAGTTGAAATCTAGGTGGTCAGGTCCATTTGTGATCACTCAGGTTTTACTATATGGAGCTGTTGAGTTACTGGATCCCAATACCAACAACACATTCAAGGTTAACAGTCAGCGTGTCAAGCACTACTGGGGAGAATCATTTGAGCGACAAAAAGAAAGTGTCACACTTTCAGATCCAGCATAAACGATTGAGCAGTCACGTCTAGCTGACGACTTTAAACTTAGCGATCGCAGGGAGGCAACCCATGCAATTTGTGTATATATTGTGATTTGGTGTGTTTTATTTTGGTGTGTTTTATTTTTGCAGGTTTAGTCATTTCAAAATGGAAGAAGCTCTCGCAAATCTTCACAAGCAATTTCCTTCTCTCCCTCAAAAATCTCTAATGAAATTTTACAAAGCTCGCTTGGAACGAATGAGACTACTGACGATCCATGGTGTGCCCAATGACATTCGTTGGGTAATTGAAGCACGAGTCTGATTGGCAGGTGAGTCTTCTGACTCTTTTATTTCACATCTGCCTGGTTTTGGAAGAAGCACCTATGCAAAGAAACGTAGAGCTAAACAAATGGGTGTTTGTTTCAAATGTGCACGATTTAATTGCAACACTCGTTGTCGTTCTTTAGGAATGGTGTCTGATAATCGCGAAGACAAAATTAAATTCATTAGGGATGGCTTGAGTAAGGAGTCTTTTGATGATATATCTTTAACTCTTGAGACGCATCCCAGTGGATATGTTCACATAGCCATTCGCAAATTACATACACAATTCCAAAAGGAAAGACAACTGTTAAGTCTCGGGAATCTGACTCAAAAAGACCATGTTTGCCAATTTATAAGAAAATTGGATGGGAAGCCTGTCCCTGACGCATAGACGTCATTCAAGCCGTTACTTTTCTTGTAAATATTATATCTCTTTGTCTTTTCTTAATAATTGTGATTTTTTTTGTTGTTTTCTTTTATTTTCTTAGACAGAATCCATACCTTTTTGACTATCACGATATTATTTCGCTAATAATCGTCCTCTGGAAGATACTTGTGCTATTTTTACTCACCCTTTTCAGGTACTATAAATTCAGCCCGTCATTGCACTTTTGAAGGCATCCAGAGTTGAGAGAAAGAAATACATAAAAAAATGGAAGCCACTTCAAGAAGACGAGTTGAAAACATCTGTGTGTTTTACGGTAGTCGTGTTGGTACTAAACCACAATACGTAGAAGCAGCACAGGAATTGGGTCGAAGTCTTAGCTGCAAGGAATATGCATTTAATATATGGCGGAGGAAATCTCGGACTTATGGGGATCGTTTCAAAGGCTGTACAGGAATGAGACAGTCATGTTTTGGGAATCATCCCAAAATCCTTGGCAGAGGCAAATCTTATTGGATCATCAAACGGCGAGGAACTGATCGTGTCAGGTATGTCTGAACGACTGGTAGAAATGATTAACTGTGCTAATGCTTTTATCGCTTTGCCTGTGGCTTGGGCACATTGGAGGAAATTTTTATAGTACTATCTTGGGCGAACCTGAACATACACCAGAAACCGCTTGGACTGCTTAATGTTGATGGATTTTATGATTTTATTTGTGTGTTTCTTGATGATGTTCGGAGAAATGGATTCGTGTCAAAACCTTTGAAAGAACTCCTCTTTACTGCCAGAACTGCTCCGGATTTAATAGACCAACTCATAGCCTATGAACCACAAGTTGACCCTATCCTTTCAAAGATAAATTGGTCTGAGGACGATCGTGGTAAGAGGCGTCGGATTAATCTGGATCTTAACCTTTAATTTCCTGTAGATTTCAGCTAACCAGGTACGACCTTCTTAACTCTTCTTTTACTGTTTAAGACATTGGGGACAATGTCTCATTTAGGTTTGGGGGAGGGAATTAGTTGATAAGTACCTTGTTTTTAGTTGTGTGTTATTTTTATTTTTAGTCCAAAATTTTTCGAAAAATAAAAAAAAAAAATTGGAAAATTTTCAAAAATTACAAAAATATTTTATGTTTTTGTGTTTTTATTTTGACTAAAAATGTGAAATTGGTAAGAGATAGCTGAGTAAGGAGTTTCCACTCCTGATACGTATCTCAAGCCTATTTTCGAAACAAGTTAATTTTTGTTTATTTTATTTTGAATTATTTAATTTGTGAATTCTCCTTAAAACGGACTAAAATGGATCTTCATATGCTCAGTTGACAAATATTATCAACATATATAGTAACATACAGACATGAGCTAAAATTGAAAAGTTTGTAATATTCAGTGCTCTAGTTTAATTGGAGGAAGCATCTCAAAAAGCAATGGAGTAAAAAAAAAAAAAAAAAAAAAACGTCTAAGATCCGAGTTATTAAGTCTGTAAGGGTGTTTTAACACCCAGTGCCCTAAAACCAACTGGTTTGGGAGTCACTGACCCAAAGCTCGTTACATGGATCAAAGATGCTGCAAAAATATATATATCTGAAGTCTGGGTAATTAAGTCCGTATGGGTGTCTTAACACCTGGTGCCCTAAAACCAACTGGTTTGGGAGCCACCGACCCAAAGCTCGTTACATAGATGGAAGATATTGTATATAAATAAAAAATAGAAAAAAAAAATCAAAGAAAAAATCAGAAAATGAAAAAATTATTCCATTGCTACCAAAAGGTGTTAAATCTGATAGAACTTTAGGACAAAAATATTACTCTCTTATCAACTGCACTTATGACTGTTGTGGGCAAAAATGAGTTGTTTAATATTTTGTGGCTGTGTGTATATGGAAAATGATAAATATAATCGGAGAATTTACTTATTAGTAATTTAAAAAGAAACAAAACAACTAGTAACTCGGAGTAGAAGTTTCACCTGATTAGTCACTAACATCTTTATTCTCTTTTCGCTTGTCTTTTTGCTTTTGTGTGCATTAGTTTTAACTAACTTTTTACTTTTGTAAAAATGTTTGTGGGTATCATTGTTGTAAACCCTCACGAGACTACAACTCGTCTACTAGGGACACCTAGGGGTTTAAAGGCTTGTTGCATACGCTAAATGCAACTGTGATCCCTGCGAAAGTGGCTTAGTTAATTTATTTATGTTATTTTACTCTATGTTTGCTCGAGGACTAGCAAAATGTTAGGTTTGGGGGTGTGATGAGTGGTATTTATATCACTTATTCCCACTCATTTGACCTAATATTTTGTATAGTTCCTTGAGTTTTGTGAACGTTTTGATATGTTTTGTGTTATTTTGCAGATAAATAAAGTTTGGAAAGCATTGGAGGCAATTTGGGGCAAAAACGGACAAAAATGCGTCAACATGGATATTTTGGTCTTAAGCGCGTCGCGACGCCAAGCCTTTCGCGTCGCGACGTCTAAAATGCGCCGAACAGTGCTAACGTGCGCCGGTCCACAAATCAGAATCTGAGAAAAGTTTGACTTTGCTAAAATGCGCCGTGACACGTGTCACCATCACAGCCAATCTGCTAACATGCGCCGTGACACGTGTCAGCATCCTACGGTGCCGACAGTCATCATCGCCACGTGTTCCACATGTCATTCCATGTCATCAGCCACGTCAGCAAGTCAACAAGTCAACATTGCCACCTCACTGCCACGTCATCATCAGCCAACCAGGACGTGCCACGTGTCGAAATTCTACGGTACCGACAGTCTCTTTCCCACGTGTCGCCACGTCACCGCCACCTCACCGCCACGTCAGCGCCACGTCAGCATCAATTATTGGATATCCTATCCTTATCTGACACGTGGCGGATAAGAATCTCAGCGACCAATCAGAAGCCGCCACGTGTCACAATAATTGAAGCCCAACCACTCTGCCACGTGTCACCTTATCAGCTTATCCGGAATCTTCAAACCAGCGAACCAGAGCGTGCCACGTCGACAAATCTGGCGTAGCGACGCTAAGGGACTTGGCGTCGTGACGCTGGAAGCTTATCCGCGCCTATAAATTGAGCTCGAGATTTCAGAATTCAGTGCACCATTCTCTCCCATTTCTTTGATGTAAATAGGGAGTTCTTCTCTCTCTAAGTTTCGTTTTAATTTTTAGTTTTTAGTTTTGTAATAATTTTAATTACTTTTTGTAATAATAGTAATTTACTTTCTTTACTTTTTACAGTTTTTACTATTCACCATGAGGAGGTAACTTCCCCAGCTAGGGTGAAAGGTAATTCTTTTACTATTGCTATTTAGATTAATCTCCCTTAAAAATAATATATTCACTATTTAAAATATTGACTTAAAAAGGATACCGCTATATTGGTCGGTTGGTAATTTAATCTTAATCTGGTTTAAACCTGACTAATCAAGGATACCGCCAGATTGGTCGGTTGGTAATTTAATTTTGGTTCCGCCTTTATGGCTGGTTTATGGACAAATATTACCGCCTTAATGGCTGGTTGGACTTAATTTGACTTAATCAGGATACCGCCAGGTTGGTCGGTTGGTAATATTATCACGAGTTTATATATTATTTTATGGGAGATATCTAAATTAGTAGTAGTAAAAGTAATTCCTTTTACCTTAGCATTTTATTTTATTGTAATTTACTTTTCAGTATTTACTTTACCGCATTTTTACTTTATGTCTTTTATTTTCAAGTTTTTACTAGCCCTACTTATGTGTTGTAACTAAATTAGTTATCTGGGGTTGTGATGAAATCCAATATCACTGTTTTATAAGGGTTAGATTATAGCTTGGGTAATATAAAAATTTATTTATTGAGTCTTAAACTTAATGTTTTTTCATTAACTGGCCATTAATAAAATTGATCTGGTAAATCTAAAATGAACTAGACATAGGGATTTTAGGTTTCAGCCTTAGACTCAATAGCCCACGATCTTCCTTGAGGATAGATAACCCTTTAATAGATTTCCTTACAAGATAGGAATATACCTGTCGGGCGGGGGTAGCCATAATTGGGACTTAAACTTAATGAATCCAGATAATTTGGTTGACATAGACATATGGTTCAATTGGGTTAAACTGGGTATTTGTGTCTGACCATCGGAAGAGGCTTTTACATAATTTAGTGTTCCAGGTTAATAAATCAATATTTTATCCAACTATAAGATAACAACTTCATCTTTAAAATGATATTGGAAGAAATCACAACCCTAGATAGTTTTTAATATTGAATTTTCTTAAAACCAACTTTCGAACAATTTTATTTACCTGTTTTTAAATTTAGAATCGTCACCATTTCAAATCAATCCAACAATCTGTTAGATACTAGTAATCATTTGACCTCATAAAATTAATAGCTTATGTATTAAGTCCTCGTGGGATCGATACTTTTTATACTACTTGAACGATACGTGCGCTTGCGTTATACGCGTGTGTAAGCACCGGTCATCGCAAGTATTAGCGGTGCAAGTCTCAGGTTAAGACCAAATACACCTACCCTGATTCGGACTTCCATAGACATATAGTCATACTACCAATGGAATTCTGATGGGGTCTATCCAGAGCGAAGCTATTTTCCGTACCATCGATAAAACACAACCTCCTACTACACTTGCATGAGTATCCTATACCTAAATATATGAGAACTATGTCGTTATGCCCTCACAACGCGCACAAGTGTAATATTAGTCTTTTACGCATTATCGATGTCCAGTCTCGATAATACTCTGACTAGGGATATTTAATGATTAAACCTTCGTGGATTGATACTGTCTCATATCATCTCAATCCAGGAACTAATCATAAGGACCTCCTATCATTTATACATCTTGGTGATCTAATCACAAATGATAAGAGAGTAATTTCCTTTGTCACATAGTTAATTTGTACAACAACACCATGATCTGTACAAATAGTGACGCTATGGGTCATAACTATCCAACAATCTCCCACTTGGCCTATAGCCAGTCACTCGAGTTTCCTACACCCGAACTATGTACGGTTCGTTCAAATTACTGAGAAAAGACTTTCGTCAGTGGATTTGCATGATTATCATCTTATGCGATTTATTCGATCATCACATCGCCACGATGTATGATCTGAACGAATCAGATGAATATCGAAGTATATATCTGGATCATTGATGAGACCATTAATTCTTTAGCTAGTGTTGTAGCCTAGCTCAGCTGCTAACAGAACTATATCTAATCTAATTAGATTTATTATCAATCCAGAAGGCTTCTATTGATGCCTCAGCTGCAGCAATATTTTGCTTTTGTTGTTTATTCGGTAACAATACCTTGCTTGGAAGATTTCCAGCTCACTGTTCCGTTATTCAAACTTTGTAGTACCATTGTTATGACTTATAATCGTTTTTATCGGTTAGGAAACTTACAGTAGTGAACCTAATCACTTCAAGTTCTCCATCTCCATAGTATAAGACAGCATTCTTAGATCCTCTAAGATACTCAAGGATGTTCTTAACATTAATCCAGTGATTATCACTTGGATTGTCGTGATTGTGTCTCCATATGCTAAAAGGGTATGAGACACCAGGTCGCATACATTTTTCAATGTATGAGTTCTCGGAGAGTTTCAACAACTTTTAGATCTATCCCAGTAGATCTTTATTCCTAGAATAAAGGTTGTTTCTCCCCAGAATTCTACGGAGAATTTTCTTGAAAGCCAAGCTTTCGCCGATTTTATTATGGGAATATCATTTCCAAGAAATGACATGTTATCATTATTTAGGACATTCACTGTCAGTGCACTCCCACTAACCTCCTTATATACACAAGAATCATTTTCGTTTTTGAATCAAATCATACATCATTGTGATTACATCAAAACGATAATTCCAAAAACGCTACGCTTGCTTCAATCCATCCATGGATCGAATAACCTGCAAACCTTGTTTTCTAGTTTCAGTACGATAAAACCGTCAGGGTGTTGAAAACATCCTCCAAAAGGTTTATGTTAAGGAAAGCGGTTTTGGCATTTAGCTGCCACATTTCATAAATGAAACATGCAGCATCAGCAAGCATTATCCAAATGGATTTACTATGGCAACAGGTAAAAGGTTTCGTCGTAATCGACACAATGTTGATAACGATACCTTTTCGCTACAAGCCTAGCTTAGTACGTTGGTATGTTGCCTTCCATGTATGTCTTCCTTGAAGACTTATATAGTACCAATAGACACATTGCCTTCAGGTACAATAACTAGTGTCCAAACTTGGTTGTTATACATGGAATCCATTTTGGATATCATGGCACTTTGTCATAATAGGGAGTCGATACCTTGTATTGCTTACTTGTACGTAGTCAGTTCGTATTTCTCAATAAGATTGACATCTTTATAAGGTGAGATCAGAAACCCATACCCTAGGTTGTTTGCTGACTCTCTCCGACTTACATGGTTCTTGTGTATTCGAAGATTATTGGTATAGTTTCATCCTTGATGAACTATTTGTGTTCCATTAAGGAATCGGTGTCGGGAACAGTATTACTCCGATTTTCATCGAGTTTTACTTTCCTCCCACTTACCACTGCATATCGGTATTCCTCTTAGGAAAACCACATGGCGAGCAACAATTACATTATTCTCTTGTGAGTTGTATAAGTATTATACTTTGGTTTCCCTGGGATAACCTACAACTTAGGCATTTATCCGATTTGGGTTCTAGTTTGGTATCATCCAAACATATGCCTAGCATACCCAAATTTTCAGGAATGAGAAAACACATTTTTTTCCTGTTCATACTAATATGAAGTCTGTCTAACAGATTTTTATGGAACCTTATTCAAAATAAGTTCTGCACTGTTTATGCGTATCCGTTGAAGGAAATGGTAGCTCAAAGCGACTCATGATTAACTTTATCATGTCCAACAAGGTTCGATTTCTCTGTTCGGACACACCGTCAGGATGACGTGTTCCGGAAGGAGTCCTCATTGAAAGAATACTATACTCTTTCAAATATACGAGAAACTTATTGCTTAAGTACTTTCATCATGGTCTAACTGTGATGATTTTATACTTTAGCCGATCTGTTTGTCTATTTCGTGTCGAAACTGTAAAAGTTTTCGATTTGTGTTTCAACATAAACATATAACCATAACGCGATACCACATCCGTAAAGGTCACGAAATATTCATATCCACCTCTAGCCTAACTAGACATGGGCCCACTTACTTCACTATGAACTAGGGCTAACAGATTGGTGGCACTTGTACTTTTACCAAGTAAATAGTGTTATAGGAACTTTGGCCAATAAACTAGATTCGTAGACATTATTTGAATGAAATCAAATTTGTCATAGTACCCAGTCTTCTAAAGTGTGGATATACGAGTCTTGTTTAATTGTGTCCTAGACAACAATGCCACAATTAAGTCTCTTCTGATCAAATCAGTTTGAGCTATTTGTTTGTCATATTATATGTTTGAGATTTATTTATATTCAAAATATAAATTCTGTTATTCACATCTAATGTGTTTATCTCAATATCATCTTTATATAATAAAACACTTTAGTGTTCTAGGATATAAAGATATACCTGCAACGGGTTAAACCTGATATAGAGATAATGTTTCTAGTCAAACTAGTTACATTATAACAATTTCCTAATTTAAGTACACACCCAAAGGGTAGTTCCCAAACTTAGATATCTACGGTTAAATTCTGATTCACAGATTAATCTCAATTGTAGTCAGTATCCTGCTCATAGCAGATTCTGCACACCAGTACATATTTATGTACCACACTAAGTATTTAAAATCCAATTTTAATACTAGTAGTGAACATAATTATGAAAAACATATTTGAAGTCAGAGCCTTGCTCATCTTCAATTCCTTCATGTCTGCTTTGTTCAAACGGCAGTCACGCTTTCGCGATCCCGTTTGCCATAATTTAGGCAGACATTTTGGGATATGTCATTTGTCTTCCCAGAAGATTATAATGATTTTGCCTTTGCCCTTTTCGGTACCCCAGAAGCCTTTGGCCAAGCCTTGGCCTTCCGGAATGTCGAAATAAGATGCGCCTTCCGCTTATTGCCTTATTGCAAACTTTGGCTTTGACTCCTTGAGTATAGCCATTAACTCTCCAAGAATTTACTATCGCAATTTAGTATTTCAAAGATCTAAAATAGATTTATGAAGATCCTTCAATTTCATTATCATACTTTAAGGATCTAATCCTTAGTTCTGATTAAGAAATTAAGGAGTCTATTTGGCAAGCTTAATGGATTAAGCACTAAAGTTATCATCACATGAATCTTCCAAAGATTATGCTACACTATTTGCTTAACTCCGGGCTTAGGCCTAAGTTGTTAAATTATCAAATAAAGTAACTTCTTAGTTTTCAGGACTATCCTGAAATTTTATTCCCAATTTGAAAATTAAAGTCGTTTAAATACATTTTCCCCAGGATTATGTTTTAAACACTAATCTTTCAGTTCATCTTGATTCTAATAGTCCAACTATTTAATCAACGATTTTAGGTACTATTTATTATAATGATTACTATAGTCTAACTATATAATAAACTATAATTTAATAGGTTAATTCAATTATATTGATTATTATAATCCAATTATAAAATCAACTATTAATTGAAACGGTTAATTCAAATATATTGATTACTATAATCCAATTATATAATCAACTATATTGAATTAGTTTAAATTACAGTCCAACTGTTAATTAAAACAACATTAATTATTAGTCCAACTAATAATTAATTTATTTGACGAATAATTGATATAAGCGCGTATGGCAAGTTACTAAACGAATATTGCAAATTTAATACTTGCCTCCCACTATTTTTCGGCGATCCTCTAACCCTATGTGGAGTACTCGGGAAACCTTGTTTCCTAGTGGGCTAGGATCCCGTTAAATGTCACACAATCTTGACTTTGGCCAACAAATTGTATGATAATTAACTAGGTATATCTCTAAGATCAATTGGATCTCATCCAATTCCTAGATCCAGTA
Organism: Zanthoxylum bungeanum; assembly: GCA_019454045.1. Taxonomy (NCBI): domain Eukaryota; kingdom Viridiplantae; phylum Streptophyta; class Magnoliopsida; order Sapindales; family Rutaceae; genus Zanthoxylum; species Zanthoxylum bungeanum. The sequence continues at coordinate 45,317 of SKCR01037677.1, forward strand.
GGGGGACATCCAAGTCCGAAACATATATCTTATATATGCCAATATATCCAATATATTACCTAACATTTTTCCTCTGAATCAACTACGCATTGACTTTGGCACAACAAACTTAGTGATCCCAGTTAAGCGGAACCCATTGACCATGGAAAGCTTCGTAATCAATGTCGATGGACAAGAAGTGATCTTGACTTTGGCCAACAAATCACAACTTGGACAAGACACTGATATGGAACAAAGCCTTCATGATTCAAACACATCCTCGACGGACAAAGGCCTTGACTTTGGCCAACAAACCAATGCCAGTCTTAGATCTTGAGTAAAAATACTCAATGGAAGGAAAAACGCTTAATATTATTTGAGGGTTTTTCGCGTGCAAATTGGCAACCAATTTATTATCTTTGTTAAGGTCTCATCATCATACACCCTTAAACGTGCATTCTAAACACATAATAAGGCGCGTAAAAAAATAATAATGATATGCGGATGGATACATTACACATTGATCCTAGATCAAATCTCTCATTTTCCTCTCTTCCGCTAGCACAAGTATTGCTTCTACCTGTTACATAACACTTCTAAAGAAACCTCATTTACATTGAGGGGAATAGGTGAGAAGAGAAATACACAGAGTAAGGAGGTAATAGGCTGGACACGCAGGTCCAATTAATAAATTCTAAATTTATTACAACAATTTCCAAAATTTCCCCACCCATCTAATATCCATCCGATATACATTATGCATGCATCGCAATCATGTATTCACACAAGCATGTTATCAATCAATCTAATCCAATTAATTAATCTAATAATTAATGACCATCCAATGTTCAAACAACGATTTGATTTTGCGCGAGTCAAACTCGTTTTGCGAATAAGTACTCAAAGTACGAAATCTTGAATTAAATTAAACTACAACATTAAATCCAATTTAATATGCATTTAATACTAATTCACTTATTTAATTCCAAATTAAATATTCTTTATTAACAAACCTTTACGACTTAAATTCCAAATTTAATCATTACGGGTCTCAAAGCCCGATAACATCCAATGTTAATTTAATTAAAGTTCAATGGGCTTTTAATTAATTTCTTAAGGCATGGACTTTTGGTCAACTTGGGTCAAACCCAAAGACTAAAGCCCATTTAAAGGAATCACCCTTATATGCTTAGAAACCAATTTACGCCCATTAGGCCCAATTAAAGTTAAAGGTCCATTAGTCATAATTGGACTTTATGGATTCGGTTTTGGGCCCAATTGGATCCAACCAATTTAGCCTAAACCCATCTTGGTACAACCAAGCCCATTAAAGCTCAATAACAACTTTACAAGCCCAAATCCAATTTAAGCCCAAATAATTAAATTACCAAAAATCCAATTTCACAATTTAATTACTCAAAGTGTATATCATAATTAATTACCCAAATCAATATTTCCAAAACACCAATTAGCCTAATTAATCATGCTCATTAACAACAATTAGTGTCCAACACAATTGATCAAAAAATCAAACCCATTTACATGCTTACATGTCTCGGCAATTTGGGCAATTTTATGTCCAATTCGAATTCAATCCAATTAAATCCAATTCAACATTAAATCAACATTCCCAATTGATTTCAAGTCATCCAATGAATCAAAATAAAAAATTCCAAGACATTTAGGGCTATGTCATTCTCGGCCAAGCCATAATTTTGGGCAAAAATTTTTCCAAACAATATTTCATGAAATTGATCCAATCAAACTTCAATTAAACATCATTTAAGCATACTCAATCAATTAATTTAACCAAATAATGCTCAAAATCAATTTACCCAATTTTAACCCTAAATCCAAGTTTCATGCTTTTACTCGCTCTGATACCATTGTTGGGTTTCTCTAAGGTCCCGAGGATCGATTATCAAGCGATGAAACAACATGTGAATACATCGAGGAAGTTGCGGAATACTTACATCGATCGGTTGAGGTGATGCGGTGAAGAACAAAACTTTTCTGCCCTCCTTGGAAGCTCACGGCAACATGCAGTTTTTGCTCCTCAAAATTTTCGGCAATGGTGATCTCCATCAAGCTCCAAGCTTTGTGTTGATTCCTTGCTCACGAGTGGGTTTCCCTATCACCTTAGGATGACTCCATTGTGTGCTAGCACCTTGAAAATTTGCCACAAATCTTCATAAAGTTTCTTCTCTTTCTCGGCAATGAAGAAACAAAACCAAGAAGAAAATGACCACCATGGCCGAAACTTGGGAGAGAAAATGAAAAGAGTGAGATGTGTTGGTTGTTACCAAATTTGGTAAATGATTTTCTAAAATCAAATACAAAAAATTTCTTTCAAAAGTCAAACCATTAAAGCTTTGCCAACCATTTCCACTATTCACATCACTCAATCAATCAAGTGACAAGTTGTCACATCACTCAAAGTGACTAATGATTTGACGTTTGATGCGACTAGTGATTTGACGCTTGAGGTGACTTGCGGGCCGCACTTGAATTCGAAATGTGAGTGCGCTCGCAAACACTCCCGGGCTCGGGTTCGCTAATTCCAAATTAACGAATTTTCCATTGCGACGCAATTAAATAATTATGCCTAGCAAAATCACTATTCACATCACTAACAAATTAATTCTAAATTAACTCGTTCGCCAGAATTAAAATCTAATTTCAATTCCGTGTCGAAATCCAATTTCGCATAATATATCGAATATATTATTTTATCGATTAATTTCAAATTAATCGTTATCTCTCTTTAATTAATATTTTATCCCAGATAAAATATCTCCATAATTAATCCCAGATTCATTTTCTCTCTCATCCAATTAATACCATATTAATAAAGTGCGAGTCATACGTCATCGGTGAATCTTCGGGAAGCGACCCATGAGATCCCCGGATATGTTGGCAGTAAATCCGGTCGTCGGACTATCCGAACACGTAAGTACCTAGTACTACGTTTGTACCGATTTACAAGACAAGGTTGGCTTCTAGCAAAGCTCCATGCCTACCCAATTCTCCAGAAATATCCTTACAGGAATATGTGATCTATATCAGGCGTAGTATATGTAGTATTGCGTATTTTGATCCAGTATCGGATGTCACGTGCTAGGCCTGAGGCTGGAATTGTGTCTACCCCGTACGAAGCACATATCGGATCTCTGGTAACTAGTCTCTATAATCGGATAAACATGACCTAGTCATTTTATCCCGATGACTGCAGTACATAAGAGAACCAGTTCCGTATCCTACGTGACCATCATCTCCATTATGACTGGAGTGGTACTTCTGTCTTGACATCACACCCAACACACTACGATTTTCAATATACCCAGGAGAGGCGTACACAGAACCTGTTAAAGCCATGGACGACCTAAAACCAAAGTATATTGATTGTCGCAAGTATTAGCGGTGCAAGTCTCAGGTTAAGACCAAATACACCTACCCTGATTCGGACTTCCATAGACACATAGTCATACTACCAATGGAATTCCGATGGGGTCTATCCAGAGCGAAGCTATTTTCCGTACCATCGATAAAACACAACCTCCTACTACACTTGCATGAGTATCCTATACCTAAATATATGAGAACTATGTCGTTATGCCCTCACAACGCGCACAAGTGTAATATTAGTCTTTTACGCATTATCGATGTCCAGTCTCGATAATACTCTGACTAGGGATATTTAATGATTAAACCTTCGTGGATTGATACTGTCTCATATCATCTCAATCCAAGAACTAATCATAAGGACCTCCTATCATTTATACATCTTGGTGATCTAATCACAAATGATAAGCGAGTAATTTCCTTTGTCACATAGTTAATTTGTACAACAACACCATGATCTGTACAAATAGTGACGTTATGGGTCATATCTGTCCAACAGTCTACTCCCACTATATTTCTTGAGAAGGAATTCATTCTCTAGAAATTTAACATTTCGTGAGACAAATGTTCTTTGTTCATTTGGGACGTAGAACATGTATGCTCTTGAGTTCAAGGCATATCCTACAAACTTACATTTAATTGCCCTATCATCCAATTTATTAGTTTGTGTGAGCTTAAAATATGTGTCACATCCCCAAACTCTTAGATAACTAAGACTAAGACGTTTCCCAGACCATAACTCATATGGTGTTTGACTAACAGTCTTGGAAGGAACTTGGTTTAATAGTAGTGTTGCAGTTTCTAAAGCAAGACCCAAAAATGAAAGAGGTAGATCCGTGTCTGGCATCATTGATCGAACCATATCTAATAATGTCTGATTTCTCCTTTCGGAGACCCCATTATGCTGTGGAGTTCTCAGAGGAGTCCACTGGGAAACAATGTCATTTTCTCTCAAGTAATCTTGAAATGCGTCGCTTAAGTATTCACCACATCGGTCAGACCTTAGTGACTTAATACTTTTATTAAGCTGGTTTTCTACTTCAGCTTTGAAGTCTTTGAATTTCTCAAAGGCTTCAGATTTGTACCGCATAAGGTACACATACCCATATCGCGAGTGATCATCGATAAAGGTAATGAAGTATGAGAATCCACCTCTAGCGGTGACTGATATTGGTCCGCATACATCAGAGTGTATGAGTTCTAATGTCTCCGCTGCACGCTGTCATTTACCTTTGAAGGGTAATTTGGTCATTTTACCAAGTAAACAAGACTCACAAGTTCCATAAGGTTCATATTTGAAGGGTCTGAAATACCCATCCTTATGTAGCTTAGTTAATCTTGTTTCATTGATATGAGCTAATCGACTGTGCCATAGAAGTGATTCATTGAGATTATTCGAGTTAACGTTGTATATATTATAGGTTGAACATTCTTTGTTAGTTTGTAAGACATAGATACCATTATTCAAAATATCATCTCTTTATTTTATTTCATTGAAATAAATAGAACATTCATTACAACTTCTAAGTCTAAAACTAAACCATTCGAAAAAACTAATGAATGAGTCCCCACGCACAATGCAGCCAGTTTTGCTCCATTACCCATGCGTAAGTCAACCTCCCCATGACGGAGTCTCCTACTGTTTCTCAGGCCCTGCACATTGTTACACAAGTGAGTCCCACAACCGGTGTCAAGCACCCAAGTAGAAGGTTCAGAGTTTTGAGAATATAGTTCAATCATCTACAACATACCTGAAGCATTGGGCTTATTGGCCACTTGGGCTTCCCTAGCTTCCTTGGCTTTCAAGGATCTGCAGTCTTTCTTGCAATGACTCTTCTTTCCACAATAGAAACATTTCCTCTTTCATTTTTTCTTCTCCACCTTACCATTGGGCTTTATATGATCTGGAGCCTTGGCCTTGCCCTTATTTTTCTTTGGGCCTCGTGGCTTCAGGTCCGTACCTGTAAGCATGACGGAGGTTTTAAGCTCCGATTTCAAGTCATTCTCTGTTTGCTTTATCAGATTGTGCAATTCTGCTAAAGTAGCTTCTTTATTAGACAGATGAAACTGCATAATAAAGTTAGAGAAGTCTTTTGGTAAGGACTGAAGAATTAGATCGTGACATATCTCATGATCCATGATGAACCCGAGGTTTGCCAATTTTTCAATGTGGCCAATCATCTTAAGCACATGTCCACTAACAGATCCTTCCTTATACCTTGTTTGGAATAAGTCACATGACACTTGGAATCTCACGGTCTGAACGGAAGTTGCATACATCTCCTTCAAGTGAAAGATGATGGTTTGAGCATCCATATCTTTGTGAGCTTTCTGAAGTTCGTCCGACATAGAGCCAAGCATTATGTAAACTGTTTGCTCATCATCATCGACGTGTTTCTTCCAAGCATCAAATGTATTTTGGTCAGCATCTTCTGCGGGTTCAGGGGAAATGATCTTTCAAGAACATAGAAAATCTTTTCTTATTGTAAGACAATTTTAAGGTTTCTAAACGAGTCATTGTAGTTGTCCCCTTTGAGCTTATGCTCATCAAGGATGGAACAAAGTGATATTCTGTTTGCCATTTTAATGTTTGTGAAATATTTTAACCCACTTGTTAAGAGAGAATTTTAAAATTAGGAATATTTTTTTATTAATTTTTCATAATAACATGGGCTTTTAATATTATGAAGTTGCTCCAAGTCAATTGTTTTAAAATTTTAAGCAAATCGCATCAACCCCAATATGATGGATTTCTTGTGGGCAAGGATCCTATTATCATCATTTCACAACTCCGACTAGGGCCGGTCGTTATAAAATACGATAATTAGGTAGGTTCCCAACCAATTTATGATATAAATCACAATTTCTTGATCATTGGGTTGGGCAATCAAACATGCCATAGCTTATGCTAGTCCTTGTGGACACCCAATCTTTGCCACTAAGTTATAAGACCACGCCTAAGGGTCACTGCGTCTTATGACTCAGAAAAGTCAAACCATTATCAATAGTATGATTTAGGGACAAATTGGTATTGGTCAGTCTGGTAAAGCCTAGTCCTGCCAATACGGTTTAAACCTTTTGGGTCTATACTTTACAATGGGAGGAAAATTGTAGAATTATTATTGAGGATTTTAGCAAGTTTAAGTGAATAACTGTCAAATAGATTCCTCCATTGAAAATTCCACAGAGGGTGGGTGGAGCGAACTCTCTTAAATACCGTTACCTCTTAGGCTTTTATTGCCTTGGTGACAGGAATAAACAATAGATCCTCCAAATTAGTCCAACACTTTAAATATGCTTTAAGGTAAGCTTTAGGTAAATGATTATCTAGATGTTTTCACAGCTTTTCCTTTTGGCTTTAAAAAGGTAGTGAGTGAAGGAAGACATCAAATCATTATCTAACTCTAGTAATACCTTTGGTTAAATTAACTTTAGTTTGGAAAGTTTTATTAACGCCTTGGTCCCACCCCACTTGTATCTTTTATAATGTCTTTTATTATAAACAAGTGATTTATATTTATTAGCCTTAAAGGTAATAAATCTCTAAGTTCATCACGGAATAATTACTTAGTTAAGGGATAAGCAATACACTCTATATTTCCTTAGAAAGTCTCTATATGCTTGCACCCTAAAATAATCATGCCAGTTCTAATCATACATAGAATCATCAAGCATATGAGTTTTAAAATGTTGGAACTATTTTAGGCATTAAATAACTTTGATTAATATTTAATTATGATATTGCATTTTATTTCAAATGAGAGAGAACTAAACAAAACAAAAACGGCGCTATGATATCACTGTTGGGAAGCGGCAGCGAGTGCGCAGCGGAAAATTAAAAATTATGATGTCTCTATCCCTTTACCTAATACCCATTTGTTTTGATTATTCTACAAGCCTAGGCATGTTACTATATATTCTAAGCATAAAAACTCATAAAACATGCAAAGAACATAAACTTAAACATGCTAACTATCATAAGAACTCTAATTAAAAATAAAGAAAGAAAAAGACTTACTTGAACCGTAGACTCCTCCAGTCCTCCCTCCAATCTACAAGCTTTTCTCGAACTCAGCAAGCTCTTCCACGTTCCAAAGAGCCACCCAAGTGTGTGGCCTCCAAATGTGCACACACCAAAGCCAAAACTCAACGGCAAGACTACGCCTTGAGTGCACGGGTATTTTGCCCTTTGTGTTAGCCTAGGAAAATACCTCAAAACTTTTAACTTGAGATTCCTCTAGTCAATTAGACTTAAGGATCCTCAAAATCAGTGGCTTACTCTTAAACTTTAGAGTTGCTCACTTATATAAACCCAAGATATGAAAGGTTTTGGTGTGTAAAAATTTGTAAAGAATTATGTGGGTTTATATAGGTGCTCCAAAGACAACAAAATTAATTAAGAATCTGATGTGGGATAAATGCTAATTAAATCTTATCCATTGGATCTTAATACAGTGGTTTAATGAGATTATAAACCCCTAATAAGAGTTTGGGCCGAATTGGAATTCAAAACAAATTAAATAAATTAAAAAAAACACAGATTTTTTATTTATTTATTTTCTTATTCATTATTCCAATTCCCAAAGTGCCCATATCGTCATTCACAAATCCCTAAGCCACTTTGGAACCTCATAAATGATCTGTTCAATAATTAAACACATTGAACCATTTATGAACATTTCTTACAGCAATCATATATGCTATTAAATTTGTATTGTGCACTGTTAACCATTGATTTCGACTTTGTTGTGTGTGACCTTTTAGGTTCCCCTCAAGTTGGACATGAAATGAATCGTGATAATTTAATCGAACATAAATTATCATCCGATCAGATGGTCGTTCGATTTCAATGACCAAGGTTGACATCTAGCAACATGTTGAGGCCCCTGAATGAGAAGGAAAGATATATACCCATTTTGTATGTGATTTACATATGATACGGTCTCTCGCCTCTCTATATCCCCACCGTTTGACCTAGGGTATGGAAAATGTCTACTCATATAGTCAAATGTATGATGTTGATAGTGTCATGAATGGTGCTAACCCAAGAATCTCACATGATTCTTCCGCTGCGGCCATAGTCTCAAGCACTGATCACACATATCAACCCGCGAACTGGAATACTACTCTTATAAGAAAATATTATCCGAGAGAGTGGCGATTCTCTGTTGTATCTTTACAAACTTTATGTGTTTCAACAAATGACCCAATCATACCCTTATGACCGGATCTTTTGAACCGGGGAAAGAGAATCTCAAAGTCATTTGATCCACACATAAGATTGTAAAGACCTCAAGTCTAAGGACTAGTCATACAATTGATACATGAAAGTTCTCACATACACATGGGATAAACACTTCATGTGAAAACTTTCGGCGGTCATTTCGATGGACACGAGCAACTCATGCGTCCATGTGATACACCAAGCGGACAGATCTCCGCTAGTAGCCTATGAGATCGGCTACCCCACTTAAGGGCGGATCATATCATCATGTTAGTCTCTCCGCTTTGTGAACACCCAGATTATTCATAAAACTATGACTAGGAATGTTTGAGAGTAATGATTCTCATAAGGTGTGGAAGCCATCATCTTATTACTCCAAAGGCTTTATTACAGTGTTTGATTATTCATATAATTTATGTGACACGTATAATAAAGATTGACATTTTATTAATTAATGAAAATATTGCAAATACATGTACATATAGCCCATCCACAAGTTGGGTATAGGGCATATCCTAACAGTTTTAAGAGTAATGGAACTGAAAACATTAAAATCGGACTTTATTCGATTGTCCCGGAAAGATCCAGAACTTTGTCAAAGCTAAATCGAGAATTTCATAAGTTACGATTCTGACGATGTTTCACCATTTATTTTGGCAAACTTGACTAGGACCTGGAGTGCTCGCGAAGCCAGTTAAGTAACCTATGCGATTCATTCTCAAACCGTTCTTTTCGTGCTTTATATATGTGTGTGTGTGTGTGTGTGTGTGTGTGTGTGTGTGTGTGTGTGTGTGTGGTGTGTGTGTGTGTGTGTGTGTGTGATTGAATGGTTTATGATAGTTAAATATGAGTTTGAGAAAGGACTTCGAGGTCGGGTATATTTGAGATAGGGGGCCATCACAGGTACGAACTCTCGTTATTTGTATAATATGAAGGGAAATGTTTAATGATGTTGATGTCTATTGATGCGTGTGTGTGTTTGAATATGTAATAGTATGTCTATGTATATGTAAATGGATAGGTACATGAATAATCATTAATACATGTATTTGAATATGTATATGATGATAAGTTACAGACAATTTGAGTATACGAGATCGGTTAATGGAATAGATTTGTTATTAATTTGTACAAGTGATTTATTCGTATAGAAGTTGGAATGGTGATGTGTGATGAGAAATATGGTATAGGCTAAGTCATTTCTGAATGGGTATGTTTAAACGATGAGCTTTAGTATCAGTTGTTTTCAGATAGAAACTCGGAAACTGAGTGTGTTTGATCGATAAGGGAAAGAAATAAAAATTGTTAAAGATAAAGCGTTTGAATTAGTAGTAATATGTATAGTCATATGTATGTGTATGAGTGTTTGGATGATGACTTGAGGTGTTTGTCATGTATCTGTTTGTATGGGAAATCATGTGATGGGATTATGTTATATGGTATGAGCACCTGTTGATATTTAATTGGATGATTCGTGGTGTAGTAGTTGAGCTGGTTAGGAATTCGTTCAGACGGAATTCATCTCATACTTATTCTAAAATAGGTAATGAGTCTCCTACGAGTATTGTATACGTAAGCCAGCCATATGTATGTAATGTTTGATGGTATGCTCTTTGATGTATTGATTGTTATGTGTGCTTCGTGGTTGGTTGCACGATGATTGTATGTGTGACTGTGTATATGTGTGTATGGTAGAACTCGTAGAATATATGAATAGTGTATGCTTATGTGAAATGAATGAATGAATGAATTTGAAAGCTAATATAAGTATTATATGTTATAAAGTATGTTCGTTAAGTTGTATTGGTGTGTATGTATATGTGTAAACTTGTGAATTATTTTTACATGTATATAAGAAAAGTGTGCCACGGTATGTGTAAATGCATATGAATCATGATTGTTAAGCCATTGAGGAAGTTTGTATTAAATTGAAATAGTTTGTTTCAAAATGAAGAAAGTTTGTTTAACTTGTCGATTTGATGATATTTCAAATATGGATATTTATGATAATGGTAGATATATGACTTCATGTTTCACGTGATTGAAGTGAGATTTATGTTAACGATATACTCTATGATATTTGAGCTTTGATTTGTATGCTTTGAACGTTAGCAATGAGATTGACACATATGTATACATGTTAATATAAAAAATTGACATGGGTTAAGAATAAAGGATAATAACAAGTTAATAATTTTGAACTTATAATAATTTAGTAATTCGGTTAATCTGTTGATATGTTTGACTTGTTTGCTGTAATACTAGCATGGTTACTTACTGAGTTTTAAAACTCACACCAAACCAGTTTACTAGTTTTGCAGGTTGGCTTGCAGGTGGGTCAATCAATTTAGCTTTGGAAGTCATGCTCGAGACGCGGATCACCCAAGCGGCAGTCACCTTCGCAAGTGTCCTGAGAGAAGTTTAGAAGTTTAAGAAGTTTAGGATATTTGGTTATTGCTTTATTTGTCGTACTGAGCACGTTGTTTGTACGTATATTAAGTAAATGTTTTGATTGTTTATGATGTGCTGGGCACAGAACCGTTGAGTGTTGATAGATGATGTGGCGGAGCCCTTATGATATGATTTTGATGAGATTTGTGTGGACCTGGGGTCCTTTTATTTGTTTGATGTCTTCTTAGATTTCCTTTGATGCTGGACTGTGATCCATATTTTCCAATTTTAGGATACATAATGCCGAATTTTCGGCAAATTCAGAGGCTTATGGAGATGGGTCTATCCTGTCTTCTGTCGGTAGCATCCTACCTCAGGCGGGGTGTTACAAATGTCTTTGAATTTTTAAATCAAAATTCATTTTTCAATTATTATAGTGTTGAATACTTTGAAATTTTGGTTTCCAATTGATGATAAGTTATGATTTAATCTGATTTAAAAATGACATAAAATTACTAAGGAGATTAAATCATAAGAAAATAATGATAAAATGATAATCAAAACGAATACGGTGAAAAGTGAGGATAAATCAAATGCAGAAAATATCACAAGGATGCAACTTAGAGTTGAATATAATTGTAGTAGGAAAGTTGAAAAGGTCGCCGGCCGGAATGATGGGAGATGGCAATCTTAAAATATGGACATAAGAATAAAACCAAATTTGTCAATTTACAATGCTGCAAATTGTATTATTCAAATACCACAAAAACCAGTAATTATACCACTGTTTCAATAAAGATCTGATTGAGGTCCTTAAATTTAACTAAAATTAAACTCTCAAATTTAAAGAAATTTCAACTTTTACGTACATAATATAACTTTTATTTTTTTTTAATCTTTTAACAATATGAATCATATTTTAAAAATTAATATATGATTTTTCAAAATTTAGGACAATTCAAGATCGTCATTAATTATCTCTTAAGAGCTAGGAAAATAAAGGCAAAAGCCTTCAAATCTCATGAATGAATGAAATATATATATTGCTATAAATTAACAAGAAATCATTCAGACAAAATTATAGAAAGAAATCATCAGATCATGCTACATAAAAAAATAAAAAAAATAAAAATAAAAATAAAAAATTGACAGTTCTCAACAAATATGAGGTAAGAGTAATCAGATCTATTAAGACTTTTATTTTAATTCATCTTCAAAGATGTAAACGAATCAAAGAAACAACAAACACCAAGTGTAAAGGATTTGCATTATCTATATAATGGGAAAAAAATAACCATTCATTATATTGGAAACTTGGAAGAATGAAAAATGAAGTGCTGATACATACATACATATATAAAATATAGTGATGAGATTCTCCACATGATGATCAATGAATGGTGGCTGATGATGAAACTTCTTGTAGCTCTTCCTTCTTTAGATTCTAATTTAAAAAGTTAAATAAAGATTATTTTATGAAAAATATAAAACTAAAATAAGTAAAGAGCTATAACTACAATTGCCTGGCTTCATCCTGTATGCCCTTTTTCTGTTTCTATATGTGAAGGAATGTTGTATAGAGAGAAAGAGTTACATTGAATTCATCATCACCCTTAATTCAGTAGTACTTTACCCCAAAATGACCTTTGAATATACAAATAAATTGCCTTGGCCTTGGTAAGGGTAGTTTGGCCATTGCATCTTACAATTAAAAAAATGGGTGTTTGAGAAAGATGAGAAGTGCTTGTCCTCTTCAAACAATTCTCATCTTTATTCTCTCTCAAATTTGAGAGAAGAGAGAGAGAAGGTAAAAGAAAAATGGGATTATAAAGAGAGGTCCCATGAGAAGAGATTAGAGAGTAGGGATGGTCTTGATTTATCCTAAATTTTAAAGATATATTCTTAAATTTGAGATCTCAATAAATCATTTATATCGACTGTCGTAGGATCACCTCTAGAAAAGAGGAAAAATAAGAGACACAATACATATTGAAAAGCGCTTTTCAACTTATCATTTGATATGTTTTCTAGCAAGAAGCCAAGGGACTAATATCTCTCTTTCATATGGTCCCTTTGCCGAAATAAACTTCAAGGTTTTAATTATCATGCAATTTAAATTCAGACTTTTTGAGATATAATTCATCAGCAAACTTGAACAAACAAGTTATATTTTTTATTTGTGATAGTAATTGATGGTGTTGCTTCTTAATATATAATCTTTAATTCCATACCCAATTTTGGAGTCCTTTCCTAAACTATCAGTATTTCGACAACCACCAAAAGATTAGTCATAAACGGTAACTAATTAACTAGTTTTTTAAACATTTTATTAAGAAATTTTAAAATTAAAATATATAATATGATTTTAAACAATTTCAAACAAGTTCTAATTTACATCAGAAGCCAATAAATCACGTATAATTTGAAAATTTCAACGTTGGTCAATTTTGACGAACACATGTTAAATTAATCTTACGTGACACATAATACTCACATTAATTAGGAAAGATGATGGTATATATCTTTATAAGGTATAATCACTCTTAACTATTAAGATATGTTTTGATTGGACCTTACATATGGTATCAAAACCAGCTCACCTAATCAGAAATGTGCCCATGAAGACGTTGGCTTCAAGGGACACGTCGATTGAGATTGAGTTTATTGACATGTTTATAAGTAGTTGATTATCTTTAACTCGCATGACTTGAAATCCTTGGGGTAAAAAAAAGGTGATGGGTTATAATTTGGGCTTAAAATCTACTATATGGTGTACCAAAAGAGATAATATATACTATTTTATTAATTAATATGTTTTGGTAAGCAGATTACCGATGAAATTAGTAACAATGAGACAGCAACACTCTTTGACAATGAAGGCAGAAGGGATTTAGGAGTTGGCTTAAAGTTAAAAGGTCAATATTTGTTCAAATTGAAGAATAGCAATGGTAGGGAGACAAAACAAGAATAAAATACATATAAAATTATTATTAAAATGATATTTTTTATATTTTTATTTTTATTTATCATTAAAACTACGTTGTTTTTATAATAATTTGTCCTTGTTTTGTCCTAATTTAGCACATGTTTAGTTTGTCTTTTAGTAAAGGTAAAGTAACTTTATTAATCTCAAAAATTCTTTTCAAAATTTTTTGGTTGTGTTTGGTTGCATTTAAAATTTTAGGATTAAAAATAGGGATGGACAAAAAAAGTAAATGAAACTGAAAAATCAAATCAAATAAAAATAATTGTTTGATATTTTAATAAAAAAAAACAAAGCAAACTGAATTAGAATAATTTTCTAACTAACCCAACTGAACCGAATTAATTTAATAATTTAGTTTATTGAGTTTTTTTTTAAAAAAAAAAAATCTAATCATATAATGTTGTTATTTATAATTATATTTGTTACATTATTTAATTTATTTAGAGTTTAGTGATGATTAATTTCATGAAATATTTTTAACTTTTTTCTTTGGTTATTATTCTTTTTATTTTCCTACATTTTAAATAATTTAAATGATGATTATATCTTATAAAAAAATTTATTGGTGTAATTATGATAATTAGAAGAATTACAGTATAAAAAATTTAAGTAAATGTTAGATTTCGTGAATGCTATTAAATTTTTAATTTTGTATTATTATTATTAAAAAATTGAAAAAAAAAACGAATCGTACCGAAACAAACCGACAATTAAAAATAATTATAATATTTTTATTAAAAAACCATACAATTACTTTTTTAAAAAATAAAATCGAATAATTATAATTAGAAATTTTTTTATAATCATACCGAACCATACCCACCCCTAATTAAAAATAATATTTTACAGCTACCAGTAAAAACTCAAATTTTGGACTTTTGAGAGTATGGGTTAGAAAGTATTTTTAAAGAGTTAAATTATTTAAAATACATTTATTCTATTTCAAAATATTATTTCATTTTTTTTATAACATAACTTTAAAAAATTTATCCATTAAAATTATTTTAAAATTTTTAATAAAAACTTTCATCAATAACTAAGCACTTTTTTTTTTTTAATAAAAAACACTATTTCTTGAAAACTCTACTATTAAAAACTTTAAATGAAAAAATTATATTTAAAAAGATATAAGAAACAGAGCCTTAGTAAAGAAATTATCACCAAAGGTCACCTGGCCTTTTCTAGAAGATAAAAAAGCTTTTGTTCTAAGCTGAATCTTGAGAATAAAGAGACCGACAATGTCGTTTGCCATCCACTTCTTTGCTTGCTTCCACTAGGCACTAGCTAGGGCAACTTCACAAAATTCGTGCATTTTAAGTAATCAAAATTAATATTTACCTAATTAATAGATATGCTTGATCAAGAATCAACATTTTATTTAATTGCAAATGTCATTTTCCCTTCATATTTGCCGGCAGTAAGTAGGGGATGTATTAGGAGGTATGGCAAAATCAGGATTCAAATCCGAATTTTGTTATATTTGGATTTAAATTTATTTTTGCAGAAAATAAAAATTAAAGATAATTGTGATACTTTTTTATTCACGAATTGTCTAAAAAAAAATTCTCAATAATGAGTTTCAGGATTTGCACCCATAATTGTCCAAACCTAAGAACTTTAAACAATCTTCAATGTCGATCCTAAAATTAACAATCAATCCTAAAGTTGTCAAATACACTATTTTCGTTCTCAAAATAATTATCAAAACATGAGATTCCCAAAGATATTTCTCTAATGGACAAGCCTATTTATATTGCTTTATATGTCAATATTAATCCTAATACAAAAAGCATAAATAAATCCCAATTTAACTCAAATAATGGAGTTATTAAACTCCTTACATGTTTCTTATAAGTATTTGAATTTGAAACTCAAAATATCCAATATTTGAAATGTACGAAATTTTTGAAATATCTAATAAAAAAGCATATAAATATTAAATATTAAATACCTTGTAACGAATATTAGATATTGGATACCCTGTATACGACATGAACTATAAAATACTAAAATTTTTCAAAATTGAAATTATTCTTAAAATCTTATTACTCGATAACTCATAAATAATTATTTGGTACTAAGGGTCCGTTTGGTATAGCTTTTTAAATAGAGTTTTTTCAAGTATAGTTTTTATTAATAAAGCTTTTAGAAGTAAAGCTTTTGAAAAAAAAAAAAAAAAAGGTGCTTAGTTGTGAGTGAGAATTTTTATTAAATATTATAAAATTACTTTATTGAACAAGTTTTTTAAGTTGTGTTATGAAAGAAATGAAATAATATTGTTAAAATAAATAAGGGTATTATAAACAATTTAAATCTTTAAAAATACTTTTCAAGCTCTACTCACAGAAGTCCAAATTTTGAGCTTCTGCTAGTAGAGGCAAAATAATTTTTTTAATCCTCAAAAGCTCTACTTAAAATGCAATCAAACATCACTAAAAAAATTTTAAAAAAAAACATCTGGGATTAAAAAGAACTTGTTTACCTCTATTACAAGTCATACCAAACAAACACTAAAATATTCGTTCTCTTTTTTTCCTTACATGAGTTATATCTTAGTCATATATATGAAATTTCCTACAAGCAATAGCGACAAACAATCTCTATTTCCCAAGAGGGGGTGAATTGGGTTATCGTTATAAGTGCGGAATTAAATAAATCTTTGCTGATTTTTAGCTCTTATTACCAAATGGGCACTTAGGTCGATTTTCTCTATTTCGATTAATAACCTATATGCAAGTTCTCTAATCAATAAATATAAATGTAAATAAACTTGCAAATAGTAAAAGTATAGGGAAAGAGAAATACGACACCGCGATTTATAGTGGTTCGGCCAAACGTGCCTACGTCCACTCCCCCAAGTCTTGCTTGAAGATTTCCACTAAAATCGAGTTTCCGTGGTTCACCCGCAACCAAGAGTTTTCCGCAAAGGCACACTCCGAACCTTTTACAATTTTGAGTTTTTTTCGTAAGCTCACTCACAAACTTTACAGCTACCCAAACTAATGGGATTTCACAACCACAAGTGTTTTTGTTTAAGAAGGTTTGAAACACATTTGGGCACTCACAAATAATAAGAAGATTGTGTGAGTTGCAAATCCAAGTGTTTTAAGCTCACTACTAAATGTATGAAGGTGTAGTGTGTGTGAGTATTTAAGTATATGAAGGTTTAAGACACTCTTGTATTTGCCTTGGTAGAATATGTATGAAGGTTTTCTAAGTCTCTGGCCAAGCACAAATGAGTTGGGGTTCTATTTATAATAAAATGTAAAGCATTCCCCAACAGATGTTGAGACCGATCTGGTCACCGGTATAGGGACCGGTATGCCGGTCTGGGGTTTCCAACAGATACTAACGGCTATATTACCGTTGAACAAGTATACGTTAGGCCGGTATGCTAACCGATATGAAGACTGATATGGTTTGGCCCGGTTCCAGAATGTGTGCAAAATGAAGAGCTAGACCGGAATGGAGACCAGAATGGATCTCCTTAGTTTCAGTAATTATGCACCATGAAGAGCTAGATCGGAATGGAGACCGAAATGGAGACATGTATGGATCTCCCTAGTTTCAGTAACTATGCACAATGAAGAGCTAGGCCGGAATGGAGACCGGAATGGAGACAGGTATGGATCTCCCTAGTTTCAATAACTATGCACCATGAAGAGCTAGACCGGAATGGATCTCCCTAATTCCAGAAAGCATGCATAAGGCTTTCCTTGACCGATATGGTCACCGGAATGACAACGGTATGCCGGTCTCAGACCAAAATGCAGAGTAATGAAGGTTTTAAGGCATTTTATCATGATCCTAATGCATCTAAGTGATTGTGCATGCAATCTTATGAGCTTAGGCACTTGAATATTACAATTCACATTACAAATTAAATCCTAAGCTAAGACTTCGCAATATATTCTTCAAATTACCGCAAGTCTTCAAATTCTCGCTCTTCACCCCATATGCTGCGACACTTTTTGTATTGCTTTGTGTTTGTACGTCGAAGTCTTCTTTCGCGTTGACGTCATCAAAATCCATTTATACGACCAAGTCGCCAAATTTCGTTACTCTTCTTTTATATGTAGACGACTTGTTGATCGTTGGACAAGATGCAGTGAAGATCAGCCAGCTGAATAATAAACTCTCTAAGTCTTTCGACATGAAATACTTAGGACCACCTTAGCAGATTTTGGGAATGCAAATAGTTCGAGACAGACAGAACAAAAGGTTGTGGCTTTCACATGAGAGTTATATTGAATGGATAATCATGAGGTTCGATATACAAAATGCCAAACCTGATAGCATTCCGCTAGCACACCACTTCAAATTGAGCAACAGTTCGTGTCCCTCATCCAAGAAAGAGATAGAGGAGATGTCATCAGTACCATATTCTTCAGCAGTTGGAAGCCTAATGTATGCTATGGTATGTACCAGGCCAGATATTGCTCACGCAGTGGGTGTAATGAGTCGTTTTCTCTCTAACCCAGGAAAACAACACTAAGAGGCAGTCATATGGATTCTCAGGTACCTCAAGGGTACATTAAAGTTATGTCTGTGCTACAAGGGAGTTGATCTAATCTTGGAAGGCTATACAGATTCAGATATGGCAAGAGATCTTGATGGTAGAAAATCTACATCAAATTTTCTCTACACTTTTGCGGGGGGAGTTGTGTCATGGCAGTCAAGATTACAGAGGTTTATTGCATTATCCACAATAGAAACTGAGTATATTGCAGCAGTCGAAGCAGAAAAAGAAATGTTGTGGTTAATTCATTTTCTCCAAGAATTATGGATCAAGCAGAGAGAATACAATATATATTGTGACAGTCAGAGTGCTATGGACTTAAGTAAGAACTCAATGTATCATTTCCGGATGAAACACATTGATATTCGCTATCATTGGATACGTGAGGTGATAGATCAACAACTGTTGAGACTAGTGAAGATCCATACATATGAGAATTCAGCCGACTTGGTAACAGTGGTGGTTACTCGGGACAAGCTAGAGTTGTGCAAAGACATAGCCGGGATAGCTGTCAGATGATAATCGTTTCGGATGTAACTAGAGGGGGAGAATTGAAGGATCCAGCTGCATCATCACCATCATTGCATAACCATCTAAGGCAACTTTAGGTGGGATTGAAAATGGTGCACCAACTTTTGATAATGAAGCAAACTTCCAAGACTACTATAGGTGGAGTACTATTGCTTTGTTGAATTTGTGAGCCAAAAGTTGGCTATAAATAAGAGCTCTCATTTGAGAGCAAGATCATCTCAAAAAATAAAGCTTCAAGTGAAGAAAGCTTTGAGAGTGTAGAGAGAAGTGATGTTTTTGTAAAGTTTGTAAATATTTGTAATTCTATTATTGTAGTAATAAAATCAGTTTTTCCTCATAAAGACTCTTCAGTGATCAGAGAATCACAACATGCAGCTGTAAAGGTGGGGAATTTGGTTAGTTCGATGAATGTTACATTGTAATTTATATGGTGGTTTCTTTCCTAAATTGCGAATAGTTGCACATGCTTGGTTCTTTCAGTTGGTCACTTCTTTTCATGATTGTTCTAGTTAATTGCTGTTAGTTGTTAGTTGTGTGTTGTGATGATGTTAGTTGTGTTGTGTTATTAGTAGTTATTAGTTGATAGTTGTATAGATGTATTTAATATAGTAGTTATGCATTTAT
>SKCR01037678.1:0-69408 GCA_019454045.1 Zanthoxylum bungeanum
TGAACGCATACTCAAACGCACCTCGAACGTTTGCCTTCTGTAATGTTTCGTTCGAACCCAATAATGAACATGACACTAACGCCACATGTTCGAACGCTGCAACGAACGCAACACTAAAGCACGTTTGATCTTCATGCACAGCTTTGCCAAATACCAGTCCAATTGCTCCAAGTTCTTCAAGACATATTACAACTCAATTGAACTTGTTTTGTTACGGACATTGCCAATAAAAATGGAACTAACAATCTCCCCATTTGGCATTCTGTGACAAAACACTACCTATTATAGAGACTACGGTAAAAGATCCAAAAAGAAAAATAGGCAACTGCCAACCATCAAGAAAATGGCTTATTACAATACGACTCGATCTAATACCTTACCAAGTAGTCTTGAAATCAATGCCACCTCAGCTACCAACTCTACTTACCTGAAACATCCACAAACAACAGCATACCGTGAAAAGCACATGGAATATAAAGAAAAGATAAAGCATATTAAATTCGTACAACTCTCATGCATATACAAGTAGATATCCTACTCCCCCTTAAATGGAGATATCACAATAAAGGATGCTCACACTAAAAGATATATTACTCCCAAATTAATCCTCAAACTACTCTTCCTCTTTTTGTCACAAAATGACAAAGGGTAAAAGTACCAGGATAAACAACACATGCAAGAGAACATGCAAACATAACCTACTCCCCCTCACTAACAGGCCTACTAAGTTAACAGAAATAACACACGAGAAGTAAATACTCATAGAAATGCACAAAAGAAAATGATATGAAATAACATAAAGCACACACAAGCACACAATGAGTTAAACAAAAATCAACCAAAATTGATTGAAACAACATCTCAAGCAAGTACAATGAGCTAAGTATGATAGAGATTAGATTTCTCATCCAAAAACTCATACATCACTTTAGATTTTGATAAATACTACACACATGCATATGACATAAACACTAAAGCATAACAAGTACTTGCGTGAAAAATAAGTGCACAATAAATTAAGATTTAAGATCTTATTTTATGAGCGGGACACAGCAAAAGAAATCTTATCTCTTGACACATAAAGTCCACATAATAGATGTTCAAACCCAGCATCACTAGGACCTGAAAATAAGCAACATTGGTTACATGATATAATATTCTCCCCATAAATATAATGAGCTCATAAATAAATATTCTTTCGAGTGAAGAGTTTTTGCCCTTCTCTTTTGAATTTGGTTCATTGGCTCTTTTGCATTTGAGACTCATGTAAATTTTTTTTCTTTCTATTTACTTTAACAAGGGGATAGCACAAGGTCATCTAGTCAAAGATCACACTATTTAATGAGCTAAGTATGATAGAGATTAGATTGCCCATCCAAGAACTCATACATGCGACCAAGCCTTGACAATAACAAAAACGTGTATGTTAAATGCAAGCACAAGATATACCAATGGTTTTTATCACACACATACATGCAAATAGAGCACCAAGAAAAATAAGAGCATATCATCCATGCATAATCATATATCCTACATAGCAGGATCACATGCAACATTCTTTTACATACTCTAACAAGCCACAAAAAAAAAAATTGGTCTTTTTCAATTTATATATATATATATTTTTTATTTTTTAGTTTTTTTTTCTACCACAAAAAAAAAAATATAAAGACACAAAACAACTTGTCAATATCCAATGGTACGTGTAGTTGTATCCGAGTTCAGATCATACTACCGTTCATTCAGAATCGACTATGAAATTTACGTTCGGGTCTCCATCCTATATACCAAGGGATAAACACAAAGAACAACACACACACACACTCATATGTAGTAAAAAAAATAGACGTGCAAAAATATAAAACACACGCACGCACACATGCAATGGGAAAATAAATTCAACTTCTAAGAAGAGTTACACCGAAGTGCACTCTCATCATGCCTTCTAGGATCAAGACATTCAGAAGTATATAGGAAGTCATCTTGCTTCCTCACCCATAATTTCTTAGGAATCTCTTCCACTTGAGAATTCCTAGTCAACACAGTAAGTTTCTAACTAAGGAGTTGTGTTTGTTTGGTTAGTGCTGAAACTTGAGACACTAGATTTGATGAATCAAACTTAGATGGTACACTCTTAGGCTTTTTCTTATGTTTGTGCAGTATGAAACACTGAGGCCTAACGTGTCCTGC
Source organism: Zanthoxylum bungeanum (assembly GCA_019454045.1). Classification (NCBI taxonomy): domain Eukaryota; kingdom Viridiplantae; phylum Streptophyta; class Magnoliopsida; order Sapindales; family Rutaceae; genus Zanthoxylum; species Zanthoxylum bungeanum. The sequence goes on from SKCR01037678.1 coordinate 2,191, forward strand.
CTTGCCACAATGATGGCAAACAAACACAACCTCGGATAAGAGCGAAGTTTACCCACCACACCTCTAGATCACTCTTCTCAGTTAAAGAAATTTTTTAAATCTTTTCACAAACATGGCCAAATCATGATCCGTGAGATTATCACTATCATCATCGCTTGACGGATCATGGACAACTTCCTTCGCGATCTTCATCACTATAGTCTTGGGCTTTTTATAACCATGAAGTTTCTTTTCATATAACTGCGATTTTCCTACAAGGTCCCCTAATTTAAGCTGATCTAAGTAATTGCTTTCTTCAATGGTGGTGATCTAGGTAGGAACTTGTTAGGTAGGGATCTAAGGATTTTTCTCACTATCATACTAGAAGAAATAATCTCCCCTAGGTTCAAGCTTGAGTTAACGATATCATTAATCTCATCATAAAATTCATTAAAGGTCTCATCATCGTTCATTTTAGCGATCTCAAACCTAGTGGTAAGCTCTTGTAGTCTATTATTTTTAACAGACAATGTGCCCTCATGGACAGTCTGAAGGATGCCCCAAGCATCATTGGCTATCTCACAGATTGAGATTCTCCTAAACTCAGCAGAGCACACAGCACCATGAATGGCATTAATTGCCTTGTTGTTCCAGTTGCTAGCGTCAAACTCATCCTTAGTCTATATCAGCTTATCTTTAGGGGAAGAGACCCCATCAACCATAACTACGGGAGGTTTCCACCCATACTCTACTGACATCTAGAATCTCTCATCTAAGGATTTAAGGAACGCTCTCATGCGAACCTTCCAATGCAAATACTATCTCCCATCAAAGAAATGAGGACAATTTAAAAGGGTCAAGGATCGTGTTCAGTCTCTCATACCAATTGAAAGTTCGTAAATTATCCTAGGTTCTGACCCTTTGTGGAATTCACCACAATTAACTAAGACAATTCCTAATTAATATGTCTATGGATTCTTAAAAAGAAACTTCAATATCAAACAATTATAATCTAATGCCGAATATTAAAAACAATCACACAAATATTTTGGTGACGAAGTGGAAAACTCGTGCGAGTAAAAAACCACTCCGGGTATCTCGGCTACCAGCCTAAAATCCACTATAACAGAGAAATACTTACATTAATAATAAAAGACCTATGGTGATAACTCCACCGACTCTAGTACCTCTAGACTGCAAGAACTTGAAGAACTCCTAGAGCCCATACCCCACGGTTTTCTTCAGAACCTTTGAAGTCTCTAAGCGGATCAACTCTGGAACTCCGAACGTCGGAACTCCGACTACCAATATTCCTCCTTGAGAAATCTGAAGGATTAGGAAAGTTGGTTTGATTTGTGTTAATGGTTTAACAAGGATCAATCTCACCATAAAAACTAAGACAAAGAAAAACAATAAAGTCTTCAAGGTTAGAAAAGAGTAGGTTGAAAAATTACGAAGGTTTGAAGCTTTTAGGGAATATGTTTTCAACACTTGGGGAAGGTGGTTATAATGTGTTTATATATGTAGGGAAAAAAGAGAGGCTTCCCAGTTGCAAAATAGGTTAAAAATGCATCCAAAATAACCCAGTTCCGCACGGGCATTCGAACGTCACTCGAACGCTTGTCGAACACGTGCTCTCTGGAAGGTTTTGTTCGAACGTATACTCGAACGCGCCTCGAACGTTTGCTCTCTGTAATGTTTCGTTCGAACCCAACAACGAACATGTCACTAACGCCACACGTTCGAACGCTGCAACGAACGCAGCATTAACGTATGTCTGATATTCATGCACAACTTTTCAAAATACCAGTTCAATTGCTTCAAGTTCTTCAAGACTTATTAAAACTCAATTGAACTTGTTTTGTTACGGACATTGCCAATAAAAATAGAACTAACACATTCAATGACCAATTGAGTTAGGGGTGAGCAAAATCGGTTCCGGTTCCGAGTGAAACCGGAACCTACTTTGAAAAATTGGTCCCTAATATTTTAGAAACATAACCTACCCAATTAAATATGATAACTATTTATCGGTTCCTTATCTGTTCTGGTTTACCCTATTTTTCATTTTTCCAATATATTTTTGTTTCATTCTTTTAATAATACAATAATTCATAATTGATTTTATTTTATTTGTTCAATAAACATTAAATTTGGGATTTGGATGGGGTGAATGTACATTATTTAAGTAAGAGATTTGGACTTTCCTTTATTTTTTAACAAAAATAAAATTTTTGATTTTATAATTTGAAAACCAGTTCTAAAATTCGGTTCCATTTCCCACCATATTAAAACCAGAACAGGACCGAAAAAATTCAGTTCCTAATATTTTGAAATCGGAACCGACCCTATAAGAAATGGTTTCGATTTCGGAACCGATGCTCACCCTAATTTGAGTATCACAAGTCAAAGTATGCAAAATCTTATATAACAACAATAAATTGTTTTAAAACAAAAATTGTCATACTAACTCTAAAACTTCAGCATTAAATATAAGTTAAACACATTCATCAATAAATTGTAAATAAAAATTAAAAAACAAGGAAATCAATTTATATAAGTCAGATAATAACGTAATAGTAAAGAAAAAGAATCAAATTACTTGACACAGTAATACAAAGTTAAAGTATACAAAATATTATATGGCAACAAATTAATTGTTTTAAAACAAAAATTGGCACACTACCTCTAAAATAAATAAATTGTACAAAAAAAAAAAAAAAAAAAAAAAAAAAAAACAATGAATGAAACTTTTTCTTTTGGCCAAATAGGAAAGCAATTTATATCAGTTAGATAATAATATAGAAGTAAAGAAAAAGAATCAAATTAGTTGATACATTTTGTGTTCAAAATTATTCTCTTAAAATAAAATTAAAAGTTAGCGAAAGAAGAAAGTATTAAATATTTTAATAATGATTTAATATTAAATTTTATTATTTATTTTAATAGGAAGAAACACTAATAAAATTGAATTTTGAATGACAACAAGAGTATGATCAATGAATGAAACTCCGGGAAGAAAAATATTTTTTTTCAAAGCTCAGTTGGGACACGTGTCCCAGCTGTTTCCCAACTCCTTTCGCCTACCATTATATATAATAATTATTTTCTAATCAAAATAGTTTACATTAATATCAGAGTTTATAAAATATAGTTTATATATTATGACTATAACAATAAAACAGAAATTACAGTATTTTAGGAAAGTTTATTAATTCTTGTTAATTTCACAATTTAGGCATCTCCTCGATAAGGATGACAATGGATCGAGTATAGTATAAACATGTCAATATCCGAACTCATCAATCAATAAATTAAAAAAAAAAAAAAAAAAAACTAAATACTCGATCATAGCATTAGGGTGTTGTGGACCCCTTTTCACAATGTATATCTAACTTTAATAGTACATGAATATAATACACATACTTGACTCATCTAACCATTTTAATAGTACATGGATGCAGTACACATTGATCCATCGTTGCAGGAATTTTTACCAACCCTACTCCTTGCTTTACTTTGAAAGTGGAGGGTTTGAATTTATGTATATATTTGTAACATTAACTTTTCCATCTTGGAAACTATCTTTGTATTTTACTATTGATTCGATTTTATTTGTAGAATTAGTGATGATTTATCAATTAAGATTGTTATAAATAATCTTTTATATTATAAATATATATAAGAAGAATTGTAATTAACTACTTATCAAAGTTTATGCATATTTGTTTAGATGGGTCTATTTATATTTCTATATGTATCATAATTTGTAGCTCTTCATGAAATGATAATCAATTTTGACATTTTCTAATTTCTAACATTAATAATAATTATTAGCATTTGGTTTCTCATTAAAAGTGGTAGAAAATAAGATGTCTACCCACTATTATTATAATAAAAAATAAACCAGATCATAATACAATTTAGACATAAATATGAAATCATAATAATCGACCTGATATTATTCATGGTTGGGTGAACGAGCCGAGTTAAAAAAATCTCACTTTTAATTTAAGTATTATTTATTAATATTTTTAAAATTTTAGAAAAATTCAATTTCTTAAATTTTGAATTAATTATTCCTTTCCAAATCTAGACCATTCATAATTAAGTGGCACCGGTGCTCCAATCGATGAAGAATAAAACTTAAGGAAAAAGAAATTTAGATCCATAGTGTTCATGGAGATGGATATAAAATATCTCTTACTCCTTAATAATTTTATTGTTTATTTTTTATTAAAAAAAAAAATTTTAAGTTTGTATACAGTACAATACATTCTCACATATTATTCTTATATAAATTAAAAATATTAACCATTTAACGGTTACAATAAATAAAATTTATTCAAAAATAAAGGGTTATATATAGGGATGTAATCAAGCCGAGTAGTAGAGTAATATTTATATGACAAAGTCTTAACTCGACCTGGCTCGATAAGTGTTTATATGAGCTCGAGCTCTAATCAACCTTTATATGTGTTGTTGAAACTCGATTTGTTAAGAAAATATTAGGCTTGATCTCAGCTTGAATTCAATTAAGCTGGTGGTGTAGGGTTCAAGATCTCACATTGAGGTTCTGGGTTCGAATCTAGGGGGTGCGTTTCTTGTAAGAGCCTGGGACAGCAGGGGGGGTTTACTTGCTCCGCTTAAGCCCAGAATTGGTGATTTGGCGTGGGGTTTCCAACGATTTCATATATATATATATAGTGTTAATACGATTCGAGTCGAATCTATTTCGAATAATTTCGCGAGCCGCGAGCCTTTACGAGTCGATCTTCATTTATTAAAACAAATTGATCTCGAACCAAGCAAAAAGCAAATTGAGCCACAGCTGTTCACCAACGGTTAGATTCATTTACAGTCCTAATTAAAAAAAAAAATTAAGGGGTATTATATTCCTTTCCCTAAATATTGGGTCTAACAATTTTTTCCTTAAAAAGTATAAAAAATCACATTAAATACTTGAAACTGATTTTTTTTTTTTAAATTTAATGCTTAAATTTTTGGTCAAATTTAAGAACCCAACTAATCGCATGTATCGACGATCTCCGGGTGACCTCAAATATGAGGTTGCAAAGAAAGGGAAAATAAAGCAGCATCTATCTGTTGTGATTCACTTGATCACTCTTGAGTGTTTTGAGGAAAAACCGAATTTGTTTCTATTACTATCAATAATAGAAATTACAAGTTTACAAAACTTAAACAAAAAACCTCACTACACTCTCTAACAATTTACACACTCTTTTGGGATGGATTTACACACTGGAAAGCTCTCAATTTATAGGGCAGAAAACGTGTGAACAGTGTCACATATTTTTGCCAACTTAATCTTTGCTGGATTCATTACACAACTTGCAGGAAGCTTCATGTTATTGTACCGAAAGTTAATTTGTATGTTTCTGCTTGCTGGATGCATTGTTCATGCATGAAAGCTGGATGCATGAATGGCTGCTGGACTTTACAATTCTCCCCATCCAGCTGCATCTGAAACAATCATTATCTGACAGATATCCCGGCTATGTCTCTGCACAACTCTAGCTTGTCTCGAGTAACCACTTTCCTTAACATGTCGGCTGGATTCTCATCTGTATGGATCTTCACTAGTCTCAGCAGTTTGATCCATTACTTCGCGTATCCAATGATAGCGAATATCGATGTGCTTCGTCCGGGAATGATACATTAAGTTCTTGCTCAGGTCCAGAGCACCCTGACTGTCGCAATGTATCTTGTATTCTGTTTGCTTGATCCCTAACTCTTGGAGAAAACGCTTTAACTATAATATTTCTTTTCCTGCCTCAGCTATAGCGATGTACTCAGCTTCTGTTGTGGATAATACAATACACCTCTGCAATCTTGACTACCATGACACAGCTCCCCCTGTAAAAGTGTAGATGAAACCTGATGTAGATTTCCTACCATCAAGATCCCCATTATATCTGAATCTGTATAGCCTTCCAAGATCGGATCAGCTCCCCCGTAGCACAGACGAAATTTCGATGTACCCTTAAGGTACCTGAGAATCCATTTGACTGCCTCCCAGTGTTGTTTTCTAGGGTTAGAGAGAAAACGACTCACTACACCCACTGCGTGTGCTATATATGGCTTGGTACATACCATTGCATATATAATGCTTCCAACAGCTGAAGAATATGGTATTTATGACATCTTCTTTATCTCTTTCTTGGATGAGGGACACGAACTCTTGCTCAGTTTGAAATGGTGCGCTAGTGGAACGCTGACTGGTTTTGCTTTCTGTATATCAAATCTTTTGATTATCCGTTCAATATAACTTTAATGTGAAAGCCACAACTTCTTGTTCTATCTGTCACGAACAATCTCCATTTCCAAAATCTGTTGAGCTGGTCCTAAGTCTTTCATGTCGAAATATTTAGAGAGTTCCTTCTTCAGCTGGCTGATCTTCGCTGCTTCTTGTCCAACAATCAACATGTCGTCCACATATAGTAGAAGAGCAACGAAATTTCCATCTGGAAACCTCTGAATGTATACACACTGATCTGCTGTAGTTCTTTTGTAGCCTTGACCCACCATGAATGAGTCAAACTTCTTGTACCACTGCCTCGGTGCTTGCTTGAGCCCGTACAAGCTTTTTTCAGCTTGCAAATAAGGTTTTATTTACCTGAAACCTTGAATCCTTCTGGCTGCTCCATGTAGATTTCTTCATTCAGATCACAATGAAGAAATGTTGTTTTGACATCCATCTATTCAAGCTCCAAGTTCAATCTGGCTACCAATCCTTGGATGACTCGGATTGAAGCCATTTTTACCACTGGTGAAAAGATCTCATCAAAGTCAATTCCCTTTTTCTGTAGGAATCCTTTGACTACTAGCCGAGCTTTTTGTTTCACCATTTTTCCACTACCATCTATCTTAAGCTTGAACACCCATTTGTTCTTCAGTTCCTCCATTTCATGTGGGAGCTTGACTATCTGATAAATGTTGTTTTTTCTGCAGAGATTCCATTTCATCCTGCATTGCGTGCAGCCATTTGTCTTAGTCTTTATGAGATACCGCTTCGTTGAAGGTTTCTGGCTCCCCATCGTCAGTAAGCAGAATGTATTCTGATCCTGATTATCTGGCTGATAGAATCCGGCCTCTCTAAGATCTTCATACTAGAGGGTCTGGTTGTCTGTTGTCATCCGGATCTGTGGATGATCCTGAAGCCTCTGATGGAGTAGACTGCAGCTCCCCCTGCTCAATACCTATTTCCTCTTCTAGTTATACTTCTGGTATGTCTTGCACCTCATCATCATCTGTGGCCACTGGTGTTGGTGCTAGTGTTGTGTCTAGATTTTCATCGATATTGTCGGCACTGGATTTAGAAAATGATGAGTGGTAAATGTATCACTATTTTCCACTCATTTAACCTAATATTTTGTATAGTTTCTTGAGTTTTGTGAATATTTTGATGAGTTTTGTGTTATTTTGTAGATAAATAAAGTTTCAGGACATTCTGGAGGTGATTTTGGGCCAAAACAGTGAAAAAGGAAAAAAAGGGCAAAATGGTCATTTCGCGCATCGCGACGCCTAACGTGTGTCGCACCATGCTAACGTGCGCTGCGGACACATGTCAGAATCTGAGAAGTTTGACTTTACTAACGTGTGCCGGACTTTGCTAACGTGTAGCGTGCTACGTGTCAACATCACAGGCGATTTGCTAATGTGCGCCGTGCCACGTGTCATCATCCTATGGTGCCGACAATCACCATCGCCACATGTCGACACATGTCATCTCGCGTGTCAGCCACGTCATCATCCACGTCAGCAGAAGACCGATTCAACATGCCACGTGTCAGCCACATCATCATCAGCCAATCACGAAGTGCCACGTGTCGCAATCATACGGTGCCGATTATCACTTTCGCCACGTGTTGCCACATCAGTGCCACGTAACCACAATTATTGAGTCATTTATTTGAAATACCACGTGGCAGATAAGAATCTGAAGTCGACGAATCAGAGAGCGACACGTCAGCGCGTCACGACGCAAGAAGAAACTTGCGTGTCGCTACGCGCGAGGCTTACCGAGGCCTATAAATTCAGTTCGAAATTTCAGTTTCAGATGTACCTTCCTCTCTGAATTCTCTGATGTAAATAGAGAGTTTTATATCTAGTTTTCTTTAAATTTCATTTTGTTATTTTTTAATTACGTTCTATAATAATATTCACTTCTTTACATTTTCAGTTTTTACTATTCAACATGATGAGGTACTTCCCACTGCTATAGGGTGAAATGTAAAACTTTTTTATTACTGCTATTTAGATTAATCTCCCTAATTATAATATATTCACTATTTAAAATTTGACTTAATGAGTTACCGCTATATTGGCCGGTTTGTAATCATTTATAAACTGGTTTTTAATCTACTAAGCATGGATACCGCCTGGTTGGTTGATGAGCGGAAAATATATCAATATTTACCGCCCCTTTAACTTAATATTTTGTTTAGTTTCTCGGTTTGATGAACGTTTTGATGTGTTTTAGTTTATTTTGCAGATAAAATAATATCGGGTCTCAATGAAATCATTTAGGACGAAATGTGGATCAAATAAGGGCAATTATTGGACTTGATATATTAATTTTGGAGATTGGAAATTGAAAGGGCGTTTTTGACGAAGTGCAGTTTTGGAAATTCCAGTTTTGCGCATCTGTCGTATTTTGGGCATAACTTTTTACTCAGATATCGTATTGAGCTGATTCAAGTTCCAGATTAAAGAAGACTCAAAGATCTACAACTTTGAAATACAAAATAATTTCGAATTCTGAAGATTTCATGCCCGAAATTGATGAACCATCCAGAAGTGTGTGGAGTGTAATTATTAAAAGTCATTATCAATCATTTTCAAAGCAAAATATTAATTAATAAATAATTAATAAAAATTATCAAATCACCACCAAAAAGATAAGAAATTAGTGGAGCAATAATGGATTTGGTGGAGCAATTAGATAAGCAATTAGTGGAGCAATTAATAATTTATTTGGTGGATGATTTGATGGTGGCAAAATTTTGCCTATAAATACCAAGCCATTTCATTTGTAAAATTCATACTTTCTTCTAAGGAATTCCTTAAGAATACTAAGAAGATTGTATTTTTGTGTTATTTATAGCTTTTAGTAATTAATTTCCGCTTTCGCACTTTCTTTTCTTTACTTTTCAGTTTTTACTTTCCGCAATTTACTTTTATGCACAGTACTTTTCTTTCTTTAATTTTCAGCAATTTACTTTTCAGCAATTTACTTTCAGCAATTTACTTTTCAGCATTTACTTTTCAGCAATTTACTTTTCAGCTTTTACTTTATGTCTTTTACTTTTCAGCATTTTTATTTTATGTCTTTTTTTTTTAAGTTTTTACTAGCCCTAGTTATGTGTTAGTTATCTGGGGTTGTGATGAATTCTAATATCACCGGTTTATAAGGGGTTATTTTATAGTTTGGGTAATTTAAAGGTTTACTTATTAAGTCTTAAGCTTAATGCTTCTTGTTGTCTGATCACCAATAAGATTGATGTGGTAAATCTAAAATGAACTAGACATAGGGATTTTAGGTTTCAGCCTTAGACTTAATAGCCCACGATCTTCCTTGAGGATAGATAACCCTTTAATAGATTTCCTTACAGGATAGACATATACCTGTCAGGCGGGGGTAGCCATAATTGGAACTTAAACTTAATGAATCCAGATAATTTGGTTGACATAGACATATGGTTCAATTGGGTTAAACTGGGTATTTGCGTCTGACCATCGACATAGGCTTTTGCATAATTTAGTGTTCCAGGTTAGTAAACTGATTTATTACACAAACATAAAAAAAATAATCACTTCATCTTTTAAAAGATATTAGAATGATTCACAACCCTAGATCTTTGTGTCTTTTGTTATTTTCCTTAGTATTTTCTTTTTTCTTTTTATTTATTTATTTATTTTGTAAAACCACTTTCAACCAATCAAACAATCATTCTCTTCTTCATTTATTAGATATCTGTAAATAAATAGATTCAATAATTAATAACAATAGTAGGAATTAAGTCCTCGTGGGATCGATATTTTTATACTACTTGAACGATACGTGCGCTTGCGTTATACGTGTGTGTTTACGCCGGTCAAGTTTTTGGCGCCGTTGCCGGGGACTTATATTTCTTGAGTTGTTAATTTTGAAACTATCTAATTTACTTGTATCTAATTTTCTTTATCTTTATCTGTAATTTTTATTTCTTTATTGCATTTTCAGGTGATTTAAAAATGGAACACTACTGGGAGATTGAGAGATTACGAGCTTTACTAGAAATACACCTCAATTTGGGAGCAACAGTCCGGTTTTCTGAGGCCTGTTGTCCAGCCCAACAATTATCACTGGATGCCAGAACCAAGCAATACCACATTTGCTCAACAGAACGCAATGGGGAGATGTGACATATGTAATGGTAACCACCATAGAGATTATTGCGATACAACTACCATCCAGGGGCAAAATTATCAAAATCATTCAATGTACGAAGAACCATCACATTTTCCATCTTATCCACCATCCATATGCGATTTTCATCAACAAATAGAACCATCAGAGGAAGATCAGTTGTTAAACATGCTCAAAGATATGTTCGAGTTGGATGCAATGCTTGAAACAAGCCAGAATCAATTGGAAAGTATTCAGAGACAATCAGAATTCATTCAGAGGATGACAGATCAAATGAGACAATTCACAGAAAACCAAGACTACATACCTCAAGAACCAGTTTCAGATGACACTGATAAAGCCTTCAAATACCAATCATTTCACAATGACACTTCAACAGAGGATGAGGCTGAGCAGTATCAACAACCAGAGGTATCAGTTCAGGAGCCCGAACCGGCAAAGTCTCAATTTGACTTTTATTATTCAGATTCTGACGAGGATGAAGCTGATCTATTTGTACCAACTGCACCAACAACGGAGGATCAAACATTCAATCCTCAAAATGAAGATCTTGGAGCATGCTTTACCATGATGTTTGAAGAAGATCTATCTGAACCATCCATTCCAGTCATATCAGAGGATGAAGACCTAAAATCTAATATTTATTTTCATTCTCAGGTTGACAATTTTGAAACATGTATTTCACAGATGACAGATGAAGAGCTGAATATGGAAATTTTAAAATACATCTGTGAAGAAAATATGGAACAAGAAGCAGAGCAAATGGAGGAGCAAATGTCTGACCTTAATAAAGATCCAGAGCATTCAGGAGAAACATCGCTGTTTTGGGGAGTACAAATTAAAGATATCAACCAGAAGCTTGACAGAATGGAATTTCCATTCCAAGTCAAGCATCATACGAGACCTCCTGATTTTCTTTCTTTCTTTGCAGGAACCACTGGAGTAACAAGGAGTAAAAAGGTGGCACAAGCACTGAATGAGACAAAACTCTTTTTGCCACTTTACCGTTGGAAGAGACCCTTCAAAAGCAACGCTCACGGGATTGTCTTTAATCGGACATCCAAAACGACATTGAAACCTCCTTAACATATGAATTTCAGTCACGTCTGGCTGAAGACGTAAAATTTAGCGCTAGCAGGGAGGCAACCCATGCAATTTGTTGTAATTTCTGTTTTCATATTTTGTGTGAACTTTTTAATTTTGTGTGTTATTTTTATAGGGAAAGGCACAAACGAAGCATTTTAAAACAGAAGGAATGGTGTTTGGCAATCACAAGATGAGAACCAATTTATTAGAGATGGCTGAGTAAAGAATGAAATCTTGAGACGCACCCTAGTGGATTTATACCAAACGAGTGGCGTATTGCGTACACAATTCCGTTGCCTTAATTATTGCTTTGATTCGCTTTTCTATTGTAATTATCTTTATTTTCGTAGACAGGATCCAAACTTTTTGACCTTTCACGATTTCTTTTGTTGTTTAGCTAACAATCGTCCTTTGGAAGATATTAGTGCTATTATTACTCACCCTTTTTCAGGTACTATAAATTCAGCTCGTCATTGCACTTTTAAAGGCATCCAGAGTTGAAAAAGAAATACAAAAAAAAAAAAAAAATGGAAGCCACTTCAAGAAGACGAGTTGAAAACATCTGCGTGTTTTGTGGTAGTAGTGTTGGTACCAAGCCACAATACATAGAAGCAGCACAGGAATTGGGTCGAGCCTTAGCTGCAAGGAATATGCACTTAATATATGGCGGAGGCAATCTTGGACTAATGGGGATAGTTTCAAAGGCTGTACAGGAAGGAGGCAGTCATGTTTTGGGAATCATCCCAAAACCCTTGGCAGAGGCAAATCTTATTGGATCATCAAACGGAGAGGAATTGATCGTGCCAGGTATGTCTGAACGATTGGTAGAAATGATTAACCGTGCTGATGCTTTTATTGCTTTGCCAGGTGGCTTGGGCACATTGGAGGAAATTTTTATTGTACTATCTTGGGCGAACCTGAACATACACCAGAAACCACTTGGACTGTTTAATGTTGATGGATTTTATGATTTTCTTTGTGTGTTTCTTGATGATGCTCGGAGAAATGGGTTCGTGTCAAAACCTATGAAAGAACTCCTCTTCACTGCCAGAACTGCTCCGGATCTAATAGACCAACTCATAGCCTATGAACCACAAGTTGACCCTATCCTTTCAAAGATAAATTGGTCCGAGGACGATCGTGGTAAGAGGCGTCGGATTAATCTGGATCTTAACCTTTAATTTCCTGTAGATTTTCAGCTAACCAGGTACAACCTTCTTAACTCTCCTTTTAATGTTTAAGACATTGGGGACAATGTCTCATTTAGGTTTGGGGAGGGAATTAGTTGATTAATCTCTTTTTTAGTTGTATGTTGTTTTTCTATTTTTAGTTCAAAATTTTTCGAAAAATACAAAAAAATTGAAAAATTTTCAAAAATTACAAAAATATTTTGCATTTTTGTGTTTTTATTTTGACTAAAAAGGTGGAATTGGTAAGAGGTAGCTGAGTAAGGAGTTTTCACACTCCTGAGACGTATCTCAAACCCATTTTCGAAATAAAGTTAATTTTTGTTTATTTCCTTTTGAATTATTTAATTTGTGAATTCTCCATAAATCTGACTAAAATGAATCTTCATATGTTCAGTTGACAGGTATTATCAACATATATGGAACATACGGACATGAGCTAAAATTGAAAAGTTGGTAATATTCAGTGCTCTAGTTTAATTGGAGGAAACATCTCAAAAAGCAGTGGAGTAAAAAAAAAAAAAAAAAAAAAAAAAAAAACGTCCGAGATCCGAGTTATTAAGTCTGTAAGGGTGTTTTAACACCTAGTGCCCTAAAACCAACTGGTTTGGGAGTCACTGGCCCAACACTCGCTACATGGATCAAAGATGCTGCAAAAATAATTTATATCTGAAGTCTGGGTAATTAAGTCCGTAGGGGTCTTAACACCTGGTGCCCTAAAACCAACTGGTTTGGGAGCCACCGACCCAAAGCTCGCTACATAGATGGAAGATATTGTATATAAATAAAAAATAGAGAAAAATCAAAGAAAAAATCAGAAAAATCAGAAATATTATTCTATTGCTCCAAAAAGATGTGAAATCTGATAGAACTTTAGGACAAAAATATTACTCTCTTATCAACTGCACTTATGACTGTTGTGGGCAAAAATGAGTTGTTTAATATTTTGTTGGCTGTGTATATGAAGAATGGTAAAAATAATCGGAGAATTTACTTATTCGGTAATTTAGAATGAAACAAAACAACTAGTAACTTGGAGTAGAAGTTTCACCTGATTAGTCACTAACTTCTTTATTCTCTTTTCTCTTGTCTTTTAGCTTTTGTGTGCATTAGTTTCACTACATTTTTACTTTTATAAAATGTTTGTGGGTATCATTGCTGTAAACCCTCACGAGACTACAACTCGTCCACTAGGGACACCTAGGGGTTTAAAGGCTTGTTGCATATGCTAAATGCAACCGTGATCCCTACGAAAGTGGCTTAGTTTTAATATTATTTTTATTTTGTTGTTTTGCTCGAGGACTAGCAAAATGTTAGGTTTGGGGGTGTGATGAGCGGAAAATATATCAATATTTACCGCCCCTTTAACTTAATATTTTGTTTAGTTTCTCGGTTTGATGAACGTTTTGATGTGTTTTAGTTTATTTTGCAGATAAAATAATATCGGGTCTCAATGAAATCATTTAGGACGAAATGTGGATCAAATAAGGCAATTATTGGACTTGATATATTAATTTTGGAGATTGGAAATTGAAAGGGCGTTTTTGACGAAGTGCAGTTTTGGAATTCCAGTTTTGCGCATCTGTCGTATTTTGGGCATAACTTTTTACTCAGATATCGTATTGAGCTGATTCAAGTTCCAGATTAAAGAAGACTCAAAGATCTACAACTTTGAAAGACAAAATAATTTCGAATTCTGAAGATTTCATGCCCGAAATTGATGAACCATCCAGAAGTGTGTGGAGTGTAATTATTAAAAGTCATTATCAATCATTTTCAAAGCAAAATATTAATTAATAAATAATTAATAAAAATTATCAAATCACCACCAAACAAGATAAGAAATTAGTGGAGCAATAATGGATTTGGTGGAGCAATAGATAAGCAATTAGTGGAGCAATTAATAATTTATTTGGTGGATGATTTGATGGTGGCAAAATTTTGCCTATAAATACCAAGCCATTTCATTTGTAAAATTCATACTTTCTTCTAAGGAATTCCTTAAGAATACTAAGAAGATTGTATCTTGTTTGTTTATTTATAGCTTTTAGTAATTAATTTCCGCGCTTTCGCACTTTCTTTTCTTTACTTTTCAGTTTTTACTTTCCGCAATTTACTTTTATGCACAGTACTTTTCTTTCTTTAATTTTCAGCAATTTACTTTTCAGCAATTTACTTTCAGCAATTTACTTTTCAGCATTTACTTTTCAGCAATTTACTTTTCAGCTTTTACTTTATGTCTTTTACTTTTCAGCATTTTTATTTTATGTCTTTTATTTTTAAGTTTTTACTAGCCCTAGTTATGTGTTAGTTATCTGGGGTTGTGATGAATTCTAATATCACCGGTTTATAAGGGGTTATTTTTAGTTTGGGTAATTTAAAGGTTTACTTATTAAGTCTTAAGCTTAATGCTTCTTGTTGTCTGATCACCAATAAGATTGATGTGGTAAATCTAAAATGAACTAGACATAGGGATTTTAGGTTTCAGCCTTAGACTTAATAGCCCACGATCTTCCTTGAGGATAGATAACCCTTTAATAGATTTCCTTACAGGATAGACATATACCTGTCAGGCGGGGGTAGCCATAATTGGAACTTAAACTTAATGAATCCAGATAATTTGGTTGACATAGACATATGGTTCAATTGGGTTAAACTGGGTATTTGCGTCTGACCATCGACATAGGCTTTTGCATAATTTAGTGTTCCAGGTTAGTAAACTGATTTATTACACAAACATAAAATAATCACTTCTTCTTTTAAAAGATATTAGAATGATTCACAACCCTAGATCTTTGTGTCTTTTGTTATTTTCCTTAGTATTTTCTTTTTTCTTTTTATTTATTTATTTATTGTAAAACCACTTTCAACCAATCAAACAATCATTCTCTTCTTCATTTAATTAGATATCTGTAAATAAATAGATTCAATAATTAATAACAATAGTAGGAATTAAGTCCTCGTGGGATCGATATTTTTATACTACTTGAACGATACGTGCGCTTGCGTTATACGTGTGTGTTTACGCCGGTCATTGGTCGGTTGGTAATTTCCGCCTATATGGCTGGTTTATGGACTTAATTTGACTTAATCAGGTTACCGCCTATATGGCTGGTTGGTAATATCACACAAGTTAATATATTATAGTAGGGAGATATCTAAAATAGTAGTGATAAAAGTAGATCCTCTAGCCCTAGCATTTTCTTTTATTGTAATTTTCTTTATTACTTTTCAGCATTTTATTTTAATGTCTTTTACTTTTAAGTTTTTACTAGCCCTAGTTATGTGTCGTAACTAAGTTAGTTTCTAGGGTTGTGATGATTCAAATATCACCGGTTTATAAGGGGTTATTTTATAGTTTTGGTAATTTAAAGGTTTACTTATTAAGTCTTAAGCTTAATGTGTCTTGTTAATTGGCCACTAATAAAATTGATCTAGTAAATCTAAAATAAATTTGACAAAGGAATTTTAGGTTTCAGCCTTCATGATCTTCCTTGAGGATAGATAACCCTTTAATAGATTTCCTTTCAGGATAGATATATACCTGTCGGGCGGGGGTAGCCATAATTGGAACTTAAACTTAATGAATCCAGGTAATTTGGTTGACATAGACATATGGTTCAATTGGATTAAACTGGGTATTTGCGTCTGACCATCGACAGAGGGTTTCGCATAATTTCGTGTTCCAGGTTAGTAAACCGATTTATTACACAAACATGAAATAACCACTTCATCTTTTAAAAGATATTAGAAAGATTCACAAACCTAGATAGTTTCTTAATATTGAATTTTCTTAAACCTACTTTCGTGCAATTTTATTTACTTGTTTTTAAATTCAAAATCATCAACATTTCAATTCAATCAATCAACATGTTAGATACTAGTAATCATTTGACCTCATAAAATTAATAGATTAGGTATTAAGTCCTCGTTGGATCGATACTTTTTATACTATTTGAACGATACGTACGCTTGCGTTATACTCGTGTGATTACTGGACAAGCAGTTTGCTCGATTACTGGAGGTGTTCAAAAAGCTGCACATCAACATTCCATTTGCAGAAGCTTTTGAAGAAATGCCCAGCTATGTAAAATTCATGAAAGACATTCTTTCACGAAAATAGAGATTGGGAGATTATGAGACAGTAGCATTGACGGAAGAATGCGTTGCCATCATTCAAAGGAAACTTCCCCCGAAGTTGAAAGATCTTGACAGTTTCACAGTTTCATGCACCATTGTAGAACATTATATCGATAAGGCTTTATGTGATTTAGGGGCAAGTTTTAATTTAATGAATTTTTCTATTTACAGGAAATTGCAAATTGGAGAAGCAATGCCTACCTCAGTCTCTTTGCAACTTGCTGATCGAACGCTCATATTTCCAAGAGGTGTCGTTGAAGATGTCCTGGTCAAAGTTGACAAACTCATTCTACCAGCAGATTTCATTATCCTAGACATGGAAGAAAACAAAGATGTGCCTATCATCATTGGGAGACCATTTTTGCCAACAGGTCGAACTGTGATTGATGTACAAAAATGAGAACTAACCATGAAAGTTCAGGACCAAGAAGTTACCTTCAATGTTTTCAAAGCCATGAAATTCCCAAGTGAAGAAAAAGAGGAAGAATGTTTCAGAATTGATGTTGTTGATAGCCTCATCCAGGATATTGATACAACTCCCACGGACAAACTTGAAGCTTGCATCACCAACATGACTGACAGCGAGCTAGATGCTGAAATCCTGGAATGTATCAACTACCTTGACAAACCATTCCGATTCAAATCGACACCACCAGTGGAAAGCCTAGAACTGCCAAAGAGAGATCGAATCAAGCCTTCGATTGAAGAACCACCACAGCTGGAGCTGAAATTAATTCCGAGCCATCTCAGGTATGCATTTCTTGGAAACTCTTCTGAATTACCTGTTATTATTTCTTCTT
Organism: Zanthoxylum bungeanum; assembly: GCA_019454045.1. NCBI lineage: Eukaryota > Viridiplantae > Streptophyta > Magnoliopsida > Sapindales > Rutaceae > Zanthoxylum > Zanthoxylum bungeanum. The sequence goes on from SKCR01037678.1 coordinate 19,815, forward strand.
CACTAACATTGGAGCAGGAAGAAAAGTTACTGAGAGTATTATGAGAGCACAAAAGAGCCATTGGCTGGACTATAGCAGACATTCGAGGCATTAGTCCATCATTTTATATACATAAGATTCTGATGAATGATGAGTACAAACCCACAGTGGAGCATCAACAGAGACTCAATCCAATCATGAAAGAGGTCGTGAAAAAATAAATCATCAAATGGTTGGATGTTGGCATCATATACCCCATCTCAGACAGCACTTGGGTGAGTCCTATGCAGTGTGTGCCAAAGAAAGGAGGAATTATTGTAGTCACAAATGAAAAGAATGAGATAATTCCAACAAGAATAGTGACTAGATGGAGAGTATGCATGGACTACCAAAAGCTGAACAAAGCCACAAGGAATGACCATTTTTCGCTACCATTCATTGACCAGATGTTAGATAGACTGGCGGGACATGAGTTCTATTACTTTCTGGACTGATATTTAGGATAAAATCAGATTGCCATCGCCCCAAAAGATCAAGAAAAAACCACATTTACATGTCCATATGGTACTTTTGCTTTCCGCAAAATGCCATTTGGATTATGTAATGCTCCCGCCACATTTTAGCGTTGCATGATGGCCATCTTCTCAGACATGCTGGAGCAGAGTATGGAAGTTTTTATGGATGACTTCTCTGTGTTTGGAGATTCTTTTGACCACTGTTTGCAAAATTTGGAACAGATGTTACAAAGATGTGAAGATACCAACCTGGTACTCAACTGGGAGAAATGCCACTTCATGGTACAGGAATGTATTGCTCTTGGACACCGGATCTCACAAAAGGGAATCGAGGTAGACAAAGCAAAGATCTAAACAATTGAGAAATTACCTCCACCAACATCAGTGAAAGGGATTCGGAGCTTTCTTGGACATGCTGGCTTTTACAGGAGATTTATCAAAGCCTTTTCCAAGATTGTTAAACCTCTATGCAATCTTCTGGAGAATGATGTGCCTTTCAACTTCACCAAAGAATGCCATGAAGCTTTTGAGATCTTAAAACAGAAGCTGGTCTCTGCTCTCATCATTGTAGCACCAGAATGGACCCTTCCATTTGAGGTGATGTGCGATGCTAGTGATTTTGCTGTAGGTGTAGTTTTGGGACAACGCAAAGCAAAGATTTTCCACACAATTTACTACTCCAGTAGAACTTTGAATAAAGCTCAACTCAACTACACAACCACTGAAAATGAGTTGCTTGCAGTTGTGTTCGATTTTGACAAATTCTGCTCCTATCTGCTGGGTCCCAAAGTGGTGGTCTACACAGATCATTCAGCAATCAAATATCTGATCACGAAGAAAGATGCAAAACCCAGATTGATCTGTTGGATACTTCTTCTGTAATAATTCGACGTGGAGATTCGAGACAAGAAATGGACAGAAAACCAAGTGGCAGATCATCTATCGAGGCTCAAGAATAGAGAAACAACTGGCAAAGAATTGTCAATCAAAGAAACTTTTCCAGATGAATAGTTGTTTGCCATGAAACAGCAAGATGCCCCTTAGTATGCTGACTATGTCAACTTCATTATATCAGGAAAATGGCCGTTGGAATGGACAACTCAGCGAATGAAGAAGTTCTTCAAAGAAGTCAAGCACTATGCCTGGGATGAGCCGTACCTATTCAAACGTTGTGCTGATCAATTACTGAGGTGCTGTGTTCCACATGAGGAAGTCAACAGTGTTTTGCAGCACTGTCATTCATCACCATATAACGGACACTTCAGCGGGAATAAAACTACAGCGAAAGTCCTACAATCAGGTTTGTTCTGGCCCACTCTTTTTAAAGATGCTTATCTTTTTGCTCTTCAATGTGACAGGTGCCAGAGAATGGGAAATATTTCGAGAAGAAATGAATGACCATTGCAAAACATTCTGGAAGTGGAGATATTCGATGTATGGGGTATTGATTTTATGGGACCCTTTGTTCCATCATTCGGAAACCTGTACATCCTGGTTGCTGTAGACTACGTCTCTAAATGGGTAAAAGTAATTGCACTGCCATCCAACGATTCAAAAGTGGTGATCAAATTCCTTAAGAAGAATATATTCACTCACTTCGGAACACCTAGGGCAATCATCAGCGATGGTGGCACATATTTCTGCAACAGATATTTTGATGCACTCCTATCCAAATACGGAGTTACTCACAAGGTTGCCACTGCTTACCATCCACAGTCAAATTGACAGGTTGAAGTTTCAAACAGGGAAATCAAAAGAATTTTGGAGAGAACCGTTGGATCAACAAGGAGGGAATGGTATACAAAACTGGATGACACATTATGGGCCTACCGAACAGCTTACAAGACACCTATTGGAATGTCCCCATATCGATTGGTGTTTGGGAAAGCATGCCATCTGCCAGTTGAGCTTGAACACAAGGCGTACTGGGCACTGAAGAAAATGAATCTTGATCCACAAGCTGCAAGAGAAAAAAGACTTCACCAACTCAATGAATTGGAAGAATTTTGCCTACAGGCTTATGAGAATGCCAGATTATACAAGGAAAAGACTAAGAAATGGCATGATCGAAAAATAGTGCACAGAAAATTGGAACCAAGGCAGCATGTGTTGTTGTACAACTCGAGGTTGAAACTTTTCCTTGGGAAGTTGAAATCAAGGTGGTCAGGTCCATTTGTGATTACTCAGGTTTTACCATATGGAGCTGTTGAGTTACTGGATCCTAACACTAACAACACATTCAAGGTTAACAGTCAGCGTGTCAAGTACTACTGGGGGGAATCATTTGAGCGACAAAAAGAAAGTGTCACACTTTCAGATCCAGCATAACATTCGGGCAGTCATGTCTAGCTGACGACGTTAAACTTAGCGCTCGCAGTGAGGCAACCCAAGCAATTTGTGTATATATTGTGATCTGGTGTGTTTTATTTTTGTGTGTTTAATTTTTTCAGGTAAAGTCATTTCACGATGGAAGAAGCTCTCGCAAATCTTCGCAAGAAATTTCCTTCTCTCCCTCAAAAATCTCTGATGAAAGTCTAGAAAGCTCGCTTGGAACGGATGAGATTACTGATGATCAAAGGTATTCCAACTGATATTCGTTGGATTATTGAAGCACGGGTCCGATTGGCAGGTGAGTCTTCTGACTCTTTTATTTCACATCTGTCTGGTTTTGGAAGAAGCACATATGCAAAGAAACGTAGAGCTAAGCAAATGGGTGTTTGTTACAAATGTGCACGCTGGAATTGCAATACTCGTTGTCGTTCTTTAGGAATGGTGTCTGATAATCGCGAAGACAAAATTAAATTCATTAGGGATGGCTTGAGTAAGGAGTCTTTAGATGATATATCTTCGACTCTTGAGACGCATCCCAGTGGATATGTTCACATAGTCTTTCACAAATTACATACACAATTTCAAAAAGAAAGACAACAGTTAAGTCTCGGGAATCTGACTCAAAAAGACCATGTTTGCCAATTTATAAGAAAATTGTATGGGAAGCTTGTCCCTGACGCATAGACGTCAATTAAGTCGTAAATATTTGTAGATATTATATCTCTTTGTCTTTTCCTAATAATTGTATTTTTTTTCTTTTATTTTCTCCGACAGGATCCAGACCTTTTTGACTATCACGATTTATTTTACTGTTAAGTAATAATTGTCATTTGGCATGTACTAGTGCTATTATTTTACTCACCCTTTTTCAGGCGTTATAAATTCAACTCATCATTGCAATTTTGAAGACATCCAGAGTAAAACATGGAAGCCACTTCAAGAAGACGAGTTGAAAACATCTGTGTGTTTTGCGGTACTAGTGTTGGTGTTAAGCCACAATACGTAGAAGCAGCACAGGAATTGGGTCAAGTCTTAGCTGCAAGGAATATGCACTAAATATATGGCGAAGGCAATCTTGGACTTATGGGGATCGTTTCAAAAGTTGTACAGGAGAGAGGCAGTCACATTTTGGGAATCATCCCAAAACCCTTGGCAGAAGCAAATCTTATTGGACCATCAAACGGAGAGGAACTGATCGTGTCAGGTATGTCTGAACGATTGGTAGAAATGATTAACCATGCTGATGCTTTTATTACTTTGCCAGGTGGCTTGGGTACATTGGAGGAAATTTTTACAGTGTTATCTTGGGCGAACCTGAACATACACCAGAAACCGCTTGGACTGTACAACGTTGAAGGATTTTATGATTTTCTTTGTGTGTTTCTTGATGATGCCCGGAGAAATGGGTTCGTGTAAACCTTTAAAAGAACTCTCTCACTGCCCGAACTGCTCCGGATCTAATTGACCAAATCTTAGCCTATGAACCACAAATTGACCATATCATTTCAAAGATAAATTGGTCCGAGGACGATCGTGGTAAGAGGCGTCGGATTAATCTGGATCTTAACCTTTAACTTTTCGTGTAGAATTTCAATTAACCAGGTACTATCTTCTAAACTCTTCTTCTACTGTTTAAGACATTGGGGACAATGTCTCATTTAGGTTTGGGGGAGGGAATTAGTTGATCAATATTTTGTTTTAGTGTGTGTGTTGTTTTTAGTCCAAAATTTTTCTAAAAATACAAAAAAAATTGAAATTTTTTCAAAATTTACAAAAATATTTTGCGTTTTTGTTTATATTTTGACTAAAAATGTGAAATTGGTGAGAGATAGATGTGTAAGGAGTTCCCATTCCTGATACAATTTCAACCTATTTTCGAAACAAGTTAATTTTTGTTTATTTCCTTTTGAATTATTTAATTTGTAAGTTCTCCAAAAAATTGACTAAAATGGATCTTCATATGCTCAGTTGGCAGGTATTATCAACATGCATGGTAACATACGGACATAAGCTGTAATTGAAAAGTTTGTAAAATTCATTCGCTCTAGTTTAATTGGAGGAAGCATCTCAAAAAGCAATGGAGTAAAAAAAAAAAAATAAAAACCTCTGAGATCCGAGTTATTAAGTCCGTATGGGTGTTTTAACAGCTAGTCCCATAAATCAAACTGGTTTGGAGTCACTGGCCCAAAGCTCGCTACATGGATTAAGGATGTTGCAAAAATATATATATATGAAGTCTGAGTAATTAAGTCAGTAGGGGTGTCTTAACACCTGGTGCCCTAAAGCCAACTGGTTTGGGAGCCACCGACCCAACACTCGCTACATAGATGGAAGAAATTGTATATAAATAAATAAAAAAAAATCAAAAAATCAAAGAGAAAAATCAGAAAAATTATTCCATTGCTGCGAAAAGGTGTGAATTTTGATAAAACTTTAGGACAAAAATATTACTCTCTTATCAACTGCACTTGCGACTGTTGTGGGCAAAAATGAGTTGATTAATATTTTGTCGGTTGTGCATATGGAGAATGGTAAATATGATCGGAGAATTACTTATTCAGTAATTTAGAAAGAAAGAAAACAACTAGTAACTTGGAGTAGAAGTTTCACCTGATTAGTCACTAACCTCTTTATTCTCTTTTCTCTTGTCTTTTTGCTTTTGTGTGCATTAGTTTCACTACCTTTTTACTTTTGTAAAATGTTTGTGGGTATAATTGCTGTAAACCCTCACGAGACTACAACTCGTCCACTAGGGACACCTAATGGTTTAAAGGCTTGTTGCATAAGCTAAATGCAACTGTAATCCCTACGAAAGTGGCTTTGTTAAATTTTATTTTAAAGATGTTTATGTTATTTTATTCTATGTTTTACTCGAGGACTAGCAAAATGTTAGGTTTGGGGGTGTGATGAGTGGTAAATGTATCACTATTTCCCACTCATTTAACCTAATATTTTGTATACTTTCTTGAGTTTTGTGAATATTTTGATGTGTTTTGTGTTATTTTGTAAATAAATAAAGTTTCAGGACATTCTGGAGGTAATTTTGGGCCAAAACAGTGAAAAAGGACAAAAAGGGTAAAATGGTCATTTCACGCGTCGCGATACCTAACGTGCGCGCGTCGTGACACCTAACGTGCGTCGCACCATGCTAACGTGCACTTGGGACACATGTCAGAATCTGAGAAGTTTGACTTTGCTGACGTGTGCCGGACTTTGCTAACGTGCGCTGTGCCACGTGTCAACATCACAGCCGATCTGCTAACGTGCGTCGTGCCACGTGTCATCATCCTATGTTCTCGACAATCGCCATCCCCACATGTCGATACATGTCATCCCGCGTGTCAGCCACGTCAGCATACGACCGAGTCAACCTGCCATGTGTCAGCCACATCATCATCAGCCAATCACGAAGTGCCACGTGTCGCAATCCTACGGTGCCCACAATCACTTTCGCCACGTGTTGCCATGTCAGCGCCACGTCAGCACAATTATTGAGTCATTTATCCGAAATGCCACGTGGCAGATAAGAATCTGAAGCCGATGAATCAAAGAGCGACACATGAAGAAACTTGCGCGTCGCTACGCGCGAGGCTTACCGAGGCCTATAAATTCAGCTCGAAATTTCAATTTCAGATGTACCTTCCTCTCTGAATTCTCTGATGTAAATAGGGAGTTTTATATCTAGTTTTCTTTAAATTTCAGTTTTGTAATTAATATTAATTACGTTCTGTAATAATAATTCACTTTCTTTACTTTTTCAGTTTTTACTATTCAACATGAGGAGGTAACTTCCCACTGCTAGGGTGAAAGGTAAAACTTTTATTACTTCTATTTAGATTAATCTCCCTAATTATAATATATTCACTATTTAAAATTTGACTTAATGATGATATCGCTATATTGGCCGGTTGGTAATCATTTATAAACTGGTTTTAATCTGACAAAGCATGGATACCGCCTGGTTGGTCGGTTGGTAATATCACACAAGTTAATATATTATATTAAGAGAGATATCTAAAATAGTAGTGATAAAAGTAGATCCTCTAGCCCTAGCATTTTCTTTTATTGTTATTTTCTTTATTTACTTTTCAGTATTTTATTTTATGTCTTTTACTTTTAAGTTTTTACTAGCCCTAGTTATGTGTCGTAACTAAGTTAATTATCTAGGGTTGGGATGAATTCTAATATCACCGGTTTATAAGGGGTTATTTTATAGTTTTGGTAATTTAAAGGTTTACTTATTAAGTCTTAAGCTTAATGCGTCTTGTTAATTGGCCACAAATAAGATTGATCTGGTAAATCTAAAATAAACTTGACAAAGGAATTTTAGGTTTCAGCCTTCACGATCTTCCTTGAGGATAAATAACAATTTAATAGATTTCCTTACATGATAGATATATACCTGTTGGGCGGGGGTAGCCATAATTGGAACTTAAACTTATTGAATCCAGGTAATTTGGTTGACATAGATATATGGTTCAATTGGGTTATGCTAGGTATTTGCGTCTGACCATCGACAGAGGCTTTCGCATAATTTCATGTTCCAGGTTAGTAAACCGATTTATTACACAAACATGAAATAACCACTTCATCTCTTAAAAGATATTAGAAATATTCAAAACCATAGATAGTTTCTTAATCTTGAATTTTCGTAAACCTACTTTCGTGCAATTTTATTTACTTGTTTTTAAATTCAAAATCATCATCATTTCAAATCAATCAATCAACCTGTTAGATACTAGTAATCATTTGACCTCATAAAATTAATAGATTAGGTATTAAGTCCTTGTGGGATCGATACTTTTTATACTACTTGAACGATATGTGCGCTTGCGTTATACGCGTGTGATTACACCGGTCAGAAGACATCTTGGGCTTTTCAATGTCTTATATTGTCTGGTCTTCAAGAAACACTACATTCTTGCTTCTGATGACCTTCCTTTCCTTCGGGTCCCATAGCCTGTATCCAAATTTCTCGTCTCTATAGCCTATGAAGATGCATGAAGTAGTCCTTGCATCGAGCTTCTGCCTGAGCTTCTTGGATACGTGTGCAAAGGCTAAACATCCAAATATTCTGAGGTGAGAATATGAGGGATTCTTACCAGACCACACTTTCTCCGGAATCTCAAAATTCAACGGTACAGATGGTGATCTTTTGATCATGTAGCATGCTGCACGAACAACTTCTTAAAGGCATAATCATATCCGGTGTCTAGAATCAGACTCTCTCTCATACCATTTTGTAGGGGTTTTATGGGGAATATATGGTAACGCAACAAAACGAGGAAAATAAAATTTTTTGATTTCAATAATTTTTCTTGGATCAATTAAATAAACTTATTGATTTAATTATCCAATACTTAAAAACTGAAATTTTAACCAAGAAATCATATTTCTTGAAAATTACCATTTGACCTATATACTTTACATTTTGTTCATTTTAGTCATCGAATTGTCAAATATAGTTTTGGATGATTCTAAATCAATTCTAAAATGATTTCCAACATGTCCAACACATCAAAAACAAATTGGAGTAAAAACCCCAATTTATTTCAAATTGCCGAACAGCCCCTTAATTTTCAATTTTTGCAATTTGGTCCATTTTTGTTCAGAACATGTCAAGATCAAATCCAATCAACCCAAAAATTAATATGCATCATATAAACACCATAATACATCACATATATGAAAAGACCCAAATTTGGAAAGAGTTAAGAACCCATGCTCCCACTGGCCTTCTGATACACATAGGATTCTTCCGAATTATTGAGAAAACCATACAATCGAATAATCTCGTAGAGATCAAAGATTCCAACTTCGTGAAGCTTGTTTAAGTCCATAAATGGACTTCTTAAGCTTACATACCATACCTGAGTTCTCCATGGACGCAAAACCCTCTGGCTGCTCCATATAGATTTCTTCATCAAGAAATCCATTTAGAAAAGCCTTTTTGACATCCATTTGCCAAATCTCGTAATCATGATAAGCAGCTATAGAAAGCAAAATCCTAATAGACTTAAGCATTGCTACTGGCGAAAAGTTTTCATCGTAGTCGACACGAGGTCGCTGCCTGTAATCTTTTGCTACTAGTCGGGCCTTATAGGTTTCAACTTTTCCATCAAGCTCGCGTTTCCTCTTGTAAATCCATTTACAATCGATAAGAACAATTTCTTCGGGAAGCGGAACCAAGTCCCAAACTTGATTCTCATGCATTGAGTCTAACTCGGATTTCATGGCATCTTGCAATTTCACGGAGTCGATGTCCAACATCGATTCTCTATAGGTAAAAGGGTCAGTCTCTTCTACTAAGAGAACATCGAGACTCTTCTCTTGTATCAAATACAAGTGTTCAGGAGGTCTAGATACCCTCTGTGACCTACGAAGTGTGTGTGTTGAAGGTTCTTCATCTACTTGAACTTTAGGTTCCTCCGTTGGTTCGTTGTTTTCAGGTTGGACTTCATCAAGTTCAACCTGTCTATGATTACCACCTTCTGACAAAAATCCTACCTCTAGACATTTTACGAAGCGAGCTACGAACACATTTCGATGATCGGTATCTTAGAACAGATATACTTCGTATTCGAAGGATATCCAACAAACCTAACTTTTCTGGAGGCGAAAGCTTATCTTGCTCGGCCATCCTACATAGGCAAGATAACCCCAAAACTTAACATAATTAAGATTTGGTTTCCTACCGGTCCATATCTGATAAGTGTGGTTTATACCCATTATCCTGTATTTTAGCTTACTACTTTGTAAGATTCCATGTCATTAATCTCTTTTGTAGTTTATTTTATGTTTTATTTGTAGGAAGCATTGGAACATGGATCTTGGGGTAATTGTACGTGTTTTGGGACTATACGGACGCATCAGAAACAAGCGAGAAAAGCAGAGATGCAAGACGCGCGACCAATGAAAAGATACACTGGCGCCGCGGCGCCTCCAGCGTTCCATACAAATATCCAGCATTTTCATTGGTATTATCTTTTGTCATGAACTAAATCTACAATTCTAGAGGATGACGTAGCCAATGTTTGAACCTATGTATTGATTGTCAATTTGAGTTTTATGAAATTATAATTCAGTTTATTTATATTCTCTTGTGTTTAATGCTTCTTGATTGTTGACCCCAATTTAAGATGATGAATGTTTATAATCTATCGCTCGGGAGAGAGGGATTTTGAATAGGATCTAGAGAATATAACTTAGGAGTTTTATAGAGTTCGGGAGAATCTATAGTTCATTTGAAGTCGTTAACACAGAATCACAGAACGTAATGAATTGTTAATTACTAGATTATTATAGGGATATCGAAGTAAGTAATTGATGATACTTTCACTATTGCTCGGGAGAGGGAGTTGAATATTTTAGGATTCTTGACTTATAAACAATGCAACGGAATAATGATTGATTGGCATAAAAAATACATATGGGATAACTAGGTGAAATCAGACTCTAGAATCTCTTTCATCTTGGTTTATCAGTTTTTATCTGATTGCTAATCATATTTGGACTACCTATGCTATGTACACAAAACTGACGGATCTATCTCGACACACATCGGACACCCTGAGGATCTGTCCACACCCAACGAAAAGACAGAGGTCTGATCTAAATAGATCGGTTACGTGACTGCCATCTAAGTGTGGAAAGTGTCTCATGTGCCCACAATGGTATCTCAAGTCGAAGAATCATTTATGCTACTCAACCCGAGAAGATTCTTATTGACGTTGGTGTATCATCTATTAAGAATCTTATATGAGTCGTTCAGTGTTTATCCGCTATAAACACCTACACATCTATACGAGTCTCCAAGGCTCATGATTCATTGAGAAACCATTGGAATCCAATATTCCAGAATACGACATGTGCCAATCTCAACGAGTTTACTTTAATGACCAAGTAGTGTAAACCTTGAGCAGGAACTGTCTAAGAATGAAAACGTCATGATACAACTCAATGTCAGTTGCGACGTTTTTGCAATTGCATCATGACTAATCATTCTAAGGTCAATTAAGTCTTTACCATATCAAGAGATATATTATATTATAGAAACCACTTATTTTATTCATAATAAAACGTTTACAATAGTATTTACAGGAAATACAATAAGGAATTGGCACTTTGAGCACCAACCCCAACAATATGCACAAACACCTGGAAAGACATCATGTCGTTGAGCTTGGACTTGATACGACGCAAACTTAAATGATCAGGTACGCATCATCTAGTAGAGGTACGAGTTCTTTAGATTTATTTAAATATTTTGATGATAAAAATAGAGAAGAATTTGCCAAATTAACTTGTATGGCACATCTTTCTTTAAATTTTAGTTAAAAACTTGCTTTTACTAATTTCGTTCAAAATGCTTTAAATCCTACTGCTTGTAGAATGACTCGAAATACAAAAAAACGTCAAATTTTTATATTATACAAAGATGAGAATTTTTTTAATGAAACATTTAGAGATATTGAAGGTCGTCTTTCTATTTGTTCTGATAGTTGGAGAGTGACCATTGACGAACACACTATACATGGGTGTGGACTTGTCATTGGATTGATGCATCATGAAACATGCAAAAAACGACTTATTTGTTGGACAATTATGACCCATAGCATCACTATTTGTAAAGAACTGGTGTTCTTGTACAAATTAACTATGTGACAATGGAAATTGCTCTTTTATCATTTTGTAATTGGATTACTTGGATATATAAATTATAAAAGTCCATATGATTAGTGCCGGATTAATAAGATATGAGATAGTATTAATCCATGAAAGGTTTAATCATTAAATTCCCTAGTCGTAGTATTATCGAGACTGGACATCGATAATGCGGAATAGGCTAGTATTACACTTGTGCGCGTTATAGAAGATTAACGACATAGTTCTAAAATATTTAAGTATTGGATACTTATGCAAGTGTGATAGAAGGTTCTGTTAGCCGTCTGGACCGGGAACATCTTCGCTCTAGATAGACCCCTCGGAATCCCATTGGTAGTATGACTATGTGTCTATGGGAATCCGAATCAGGGTAGGTGTATATGGTCTTAACCTGAGACTTGTATCGCTAATACTTGCAATAATCAGTATACTTTGGTTTTGGTCGTCCGGAGCTTTAACATGATCTGTGTACGCCTCTTCTGGGTATACTGAGAATCTTAGTGTATTGGGTGTGATGCAAGATGGAAGTATCACTTCAGTCATATGGAGATGATGATCACGCAGGGATACAAAACTAATACTCTTAAATGCTGCAGCTATCAGGATAATATGACTAGGTCATGATTATCTGATTACAGAGACTAGTTGCTAGTGATCTGATATATGCTTCGTACGAGGAAGACACAATTCCAGCCCTAGGCCTAGCATGTGACATCCGATACTGGATCGTAATAGACAATACATTGTATATTACGTCTGCTAAAGATTATATATTCCTCGTTGAATATTTCTGGAGAATTGGGTAGGCACGATGCTTCCCTAGAAGCCAACCATGTCTTGTAAATCGGTAAGAACGTGGTACGGGGTACGCAAGTATTCTGATAGTCTGATGAACGTATTTACTGCCAATATATCCAGGGATCTTTTGGGTCGCTTCCCAAAGATTCACCGATGACATTTGACTCGAACAGAATTAATCTAGGATTAATTATGAGAGAGAAAATTAATCTGGGATTAATTATGGTAAGAATTAACATGGATTAATTGCGGCAAGAATTTATCTGGGATAAAATTCGTCTAGAAGAAAGAGAGCGCGATTAATTTGGAATTAATCGGCAAAGTAAATTTAATAGTTAAATTGAATTTTACTATTTAATTTATTTAATTGGGCAAAAATAATATATTGGATATCTTAATTGAAATTGGATTTCAATGCGGAATTAAAATTGGATTTTAATTCGTGCGAATGAATTAATTTGGAATTAATTCGCAAGCAACTTTCGTAATAATTTTGCTAGGCATTATTATTTAATCAAATTGGATTTAATTACATCGCAACGGAAAATTCGTTTGATCGGATTAAACGAACCCGGGCCCAAAACTAAGTTGTGTGCTGGACAAGCCAACTTTAATTTGGAATTTAAAATGGTGGGACCCAAGACTTGCATCAATTTTTTGACACTTGATGGAAGTTGTTGGCATTAATAAATTGGATGTATTAAACTAACACACCAACCAAGTCAACTAAGTTTAAGAAACTAATTGTTTTGGAAACAACACTATTCATCTTCTCTCTTTCTTGTAAAAAACGTGAGCCTCTTCTCTCCATTGGAATTTTGTTTCAAAATTTCAAGCAAGCTAGCACTTCAAGAGTTAAAAGAAGGTGATAGGGAAACTCACCCAAGTGTTGGAAACACTCAACAAAGCTTGGAGCCTCAACATTCAAGGAGAAATTTTGAAATTCCTCAACCGATCATTGTAAGTCTTCCGCAACTTCCTTTGATTTTATTTACACATAAATCTTGTTTAGGATCCTTGGGCATGTCTAGGACATTTACAATGGTATCAAGAGCCACTTAAACTTGATTTCAAAATCTAGGATTTATGGACTTTAATTTGAGATTTTTTGCTTGGAGCTTGATTTACCTGAATTGATTGTTTGGTTGTGTTAGTATGATGATGAATTGGATTTGTGCATCTTTGGATTTGAGATAAATTGATTAGATCAAAAATCCCCAATTCCTATGTCATGGCCGAAAACTAACCCTAGTATGTTCATGGTGATTTTTTGAATTTGACAATTGGATATGTTAATTGACATGAAATTGAATGTTAATTGTTGATTTAATTGGATTGAAATCAAAATTGGATGTTAATTTCATGAATTGCCGTGAACTTGAGCATGTTGGAATGAGTTGGTTTTGCTTCAATTTGTGTTGGACATGAATTGGATAATTAAACATGATTAATTAGATTAATTGGTGTTTTGGAAATATTGGATTAATTAATTAATTGTGTTAAATACACTTTAATAAAAATTAATGTGATATTTAGAATATTATGTTAATATGTATTAGTCTTTAAATTTGGAATTTATTAAATTGGACTAATTTATTGTAATTGGGCTTAATGGGCTTGGTTGGGCCAAACATGGTTTTGGGCAATTGGATTGGATCTAATTGGCCCTAAAACCATTTCCATAAAGTCAAAATATAACTTTTGGGCCTTTAATAATTTAATTGGGTATAATGGGCCTAAATTGATTTTTGGCAAAATGGTGATTCCTTATTGGGCCTTGGCATCTTGGATTGGATCCATATTGGCCAAAGCCCATGCCTTAAGAATTAATTGAAAGCTCATTGAACTTTAATTAAAATAGTATTGGATACTAATTGGGCCTTTGAGACCCATTTAGATTAGATTTAGAATCTAAGTCTAAAAGGCACTAAAATAAGTGTAATTATTTAATTTTGAATTAAATACGAATTAGTATTGGATACAAATTAAATTGGATTTAAAATTGTAGTTCGATATAATTCAAGAATATGTACTTTGAGTATTTATTCATAAACAAGTTGGACTCGCGCAGATCAAATCGTTGTATGAACAATGGATGGTCATTAATCAAAGATTAATTAATTGGATTAGATTGATTGATAGCATGTTTTGTGTGAATACTTGGATGTATTTGTATGAATAATGTATATCAGATGTATATTAGAAGGGTGGGGGCAATTTTGGAAATTGTTGTAATAAATTTGGAATTTATTAAATCGGACCTACGTGTCCAGCCTATTATCTCTTTACTCTTTGTATTTCTCTTCTCACCATTTCCCCTCAATGTAAATGAGGTTTCTTTAATGTATTATGTAATTGGGTAGAAGTATGTAAAGTGCCAGCGGGATAGAGGAAATGAAGAGATTTAATCTAGGAACAAATTGTGTTATATATCCATCCGCATATCATTATTAATTTATTCGCGCCTTATTATGCTTTTAGAATGCATGTTTAAGGGTGTATGATGAGACCTAATCAAAGACAATACATTGGTTGCCAATTTACACAAAAAAACCCCCATTATATATTAAGCGTTTTCCTTTCATTGAGTGGTTCTCTCTCAAGATCCAAGATTGGCATTGGTTAGTTGGCCAAAGTCAAGATCATTGTCCATCGCGGATGTGTTTGAACCATGAAATCTTTGTTACATATCGCATGTCTTGGGCAATTGTGATTTGTTGGCCAAAGTCAAGGTCACTTCTGTATATCGACGTGGATTACGAAGCTTTCCCACTGTCAATGAGACCCACTTAACTGGAATCATTAAGCTTGTTGAGCCAAAGCCAAGGCTTAGTTGATTCAGAGGAAAAAGTTAGGAAATATATATTGGATATGTATCTCGGACTTGGAGGTCCACCTACCGGATCTAGGAATTGGATGAGATCCAATTGATCTTAGGATCTACCTAGTTAAGTTTCATACAGCTTGTTGGCCAAAGTCAATGTTGTGTGTTATTTAACGGGATCCTAGCCCACTAGGAAACTGGGTTTCCCGAGTACTCCACAGAGGATTAGAGGCTCGCCGAAAAATAGTGGGAGGCTAGTATTAAATTTGCAATTTCGTTTAAATACTTGTCAATATGCGCTCTTTTAATTTTATTTATCGTCGTTATAAATATATTAGTTGGACTAATATTTGTTTTATTGCTTTCTTTGAACAGTTAGACTGTACAAGACACTACTCCACTTGTAGTTGGTTATATAGTTGGACTATAGTAACCATTACATTTTGAGTGTACCCGGTATCTTTGATTGAATAGTTGGACTATTGCAATCGAGATGGCTGGAAATATTAGCGTTAGGGACATCGTCATGGGCGATAATGTCTTTAACGGCTCTAATTTTCCAGATTGGGAGATGAATCTGAGGATAGTCCTGGGAGTCGAGAAGTTACTCTATGTCATAGAGAAACCTCTCGGGCCTGACCTCGGAGTTGAGCAAATAGTAGAGCATGAGCTTTGGAAGACTCATCATGATGATAACTTTAGTGCTCAATCTGTAATGCTTGCCGCAATGACTCCTCAATTTCATCGTCAGAACAAAGGATTGGATCCTTATAGTATGATGTTGAAATTGAAGGATCTTCATAGGTCTAATTTTAGATCTCAGAAGCATGAGTTGCGAAAGAAGCTCGTTCAGTCGCGTATGTTAGAGGGTACATCTGCCGAACACAATGTGTCACAGATGATTGCTGGCATCGAACAGCTAGGTCAGCTGGGCATAACCTTCGAGGCCGAGACTTCCATAGATTTGATCTTACAGTCTCTATCCGAGTGTTGGGGCGGGTTCGTCATGAACTA
Organism: Zanthoxylum bungeanum; assembly: GCA_019454045.1. NCBI lineage: Eukaryota > Viridiplantae > Streptophyta > Magnoliopsida > Sapindales > Rutaceae > Zanthoxylum > Zanthoxylum bungeanum. The sequence continues at coordinate 35,940 of SKCR01037678.1, forward strand.
CAATATGTTGAACCAATAAAAGACTCTTGGAGAATTAATGGCGATGCTGAAAGAAGTAGAGCCAGAGCTTCTAAAGGGCAAGAAGCGTAAGGCGCACCTTACTTCGACATCCCAGATGGCCAAGGCTTGGCCGAAGGCTTCTGGGGGTGTGAAGAAAAAGAAGAAAAAGGGTAAGGCTAAATCATCACAGTCTTCTGGGAAGACTAAGGACATATCCCAAGACGTCTGCTATATTGTGGCAAACAGGGTCACTGAAAGCGTGGCTGCCGTGAGTACAGGGAGGAGTTGAAGGAAGTGAAGACGGGTAAGGCTCCGGCTTCAAGTATGTTTGTTATAAACATGTCCACTACTAGTTTTCAAAATTAGATTTTTGATTCTGGATGTGGTACTCACATATGTACTGGTTTGCAAGATCTGCTGATTAGCAGGATACTGGCTTCAGACGAGATCGACGTACGAGTCGGAAACGGGACGAGAGTCGCTGTTTTGGCCGTTGGGACCTATATTTTGTAACTACCTTTGGGGCATGTTATTTTGTACCTAGTTTGGCTAGGAACATCATCTCTGTATTTTGTTTAACCTGTTACAGGTGTACCTTTGTATTCTGGAACACTAGGTGTTTTGTATATAAAGATGACAATTAGATATGTACAGCAGATGTTAATAATAGTCTTTATATTTTGAATATAAACAAATCTCAAACATATAACATGACAAGCAAAAGCTCAAACTAAGTAAATCAAATGAGACTTATTTATGGCATTGTCGTCTGAGACACATTAATAAGACTCGTATATCCACACTTTCGAAGAGTGGATACTTTGACGGATTTGATCATGATTCATATGATGTCTGCGAATCATGTTTATTAGGCAAAGTGCCTAAAACGCCTTTTAGCGGTAAGGGTGTACGTGCCACCGAGCTATTAGCCCTCGATCATAGTGACGTATACAGCCCCATATCTACCTAGGCTAGAGGTGGTCATGAATACTTCGTAACCTTTACGGATGTTGCATCACGTTATGGTTATGTGTGTCTTATGAGACACAAGTCGAAAAATTTTGAGAAATTCAAAGAGTTTCGACACGAAGTAGAAAAATAGACAGGCAAAAGTATTAAAACATTACGGTCGGACCGTGGTGGAGAATACTTAAGCAATGAGTTTCTTGATTACTTGAAAGAGTATGGTATTCTTTCACAGTGGACTCCTCCCGGAACACCTTAATTGAACGGTGTGTCCAAATGGAGAAACCGAACTTTGTTGGACATGGTAAGGTCAATGATGAGTCACAATGAGCTACCAATTTCCTTCTAGGGATACGCATTGAACAATGCAATACTTATTTTGAATAAGGTTCCGTCAAAGTCTGTTGTACAGACTCCATATGATATATGGATAGGAAAGAAACCGGGTTTCTCATTCCTGAAGATTTGGGTATGTTGGGCATATATTAAACTTTTGGATGGTGCCAAACTAGAACCCAAATCGGATAAGTGCCTATTTGTAATTGGCTATCCTAGGGGAAACCAAAGGATATTATTTCCACAACCCATAAGAGAATAAAATATTTGTTGCTCTCCATACGGTTTTCCTTAGAGGAATTCCTAAATGCAGTGGTAAGTGGAAGTGTAGACACTGCATTTTTACATATAAGTCCCGATGATGAGTCTCGTATGGAGACACTACCTCTTTGATTGTGAAAGCCGCGGGAAACGGACGTCGGAAGGGTAAAGTTGGAGATTGATATTTTGGTCGGATTTAACTCGTTTGTTTCGCTTCGGGTTCGCTTGTTGGACCTCTATTTTAAAACACACCAAACCCATTAAATCACATCTCACAAATTAAATAATTAAAACATTTAAAATACATGTCACAAATTAAATTGAATTAAAAAATAATTAAATAACTAAATTAAATAACTAAATTGAAATTAAACAAAATCAAATTAAAATCCAATCAAATCAATTCCAATTTAAATTAAATTAAAACAAATTAAATTTAAATTAAATTAAATTAAAACTAATACCAAAATTAATAAATCTTTTCCTAAAACAAATAAATCACTCACCAAATTTAAATAAATTTCCCAATTAATTGATTTTGTTTCCTATTAAAACCAAGCACAACCCTAACCCTACCCTCTCATTATATAAACAACAAACTTAACCCTAATCTCTCCCTGGACTCTCTCACCCAGCAAGGTCTCTCTCCAGTTAACTCACGGAAAACAAAATAAAAAACCATATTCTCCCTCTCTCGGAACCCTCTCGAAATCGTCAAACAAACCCTATCTCTCGGCAACCTCTCCTCTCTCACAAAACACACACTGCCCACATATAAACCCTAATAACTCACAGCCCTTGAACTTCAACGAACACAAAAAATCAAAGCCCTCATCCACGTTCAACAAACAACAACCCTAACCCTACTGTTAGCAGCCCCCTTCACGTGAACGGCAGCCACCAAGCCTACGTCTCCAATCTTCTACTCCTCTTCTCCTCTCTCCAAAGTAATACGCACAAAGCAACAGCAAACACCCCTCTTTGACCATTGCAAACAACCAAGAAAGCCATTAACAGCAACCAGAAACCCTAAGTCCTCCTCTCTAACGCAAGATCTCCCCTCTCATCAAACCCACACATCAGCCCTCATACCTCTAGCAACCCCTCAGATCAGCACCGACTAGCAGCCCTCACGTTCACATAGCAAGCCCCTCACAACCGCACCTTCATCATGCACAAAACCCTCACTCACGTAACTTAAACTCAACGCCACATGCCCCACAAACTCCTCGCAAGAGTAAGCCACAACGCTCCATAAATCAACAAGAGTAAGCCACGCAAGCCTTGACTCCACTCACGAATCAGCCTCAACTTCACGCAGCCAATAGCCACTCACAGCACAAAACAACACCCTCCATTGACCAGCCCAAAAACACGTACATACCATCTTTAATAGCCAATTCACGCCTAGCCAGCCACCTTGCCCTTTTGCCGCACTGGACCCTCACAAAACTCAGCCAACCTACGCAAATAAACCCATTCAAAACTGCACTGCCCTTTCACGTCAAAAAATGCTTCAATTGTCGCATAAAACCCCACTGAAATACGCTTCACTGCTCGTATAAAACCCACCTGAAATACTGCTCCCTGCACCCACAAAAAACTGCCGCACAACCCCTGAAAACTGCCCAGAAATTGTCCCAAAACTGCACTGAAAAACAGTCCCCGGAAACTTCATAAAACAGTAACGAAAACTGCCCCCCGAAACCCTTCAAAAACTGCCCCCAAACCAGTCCAAATAACCCTCAAAATAGTCCCCTAATTACCAAAAACAGTGACCCGAAAATACAACAAAAAACAGCAGTGAAACATAGTGAAAATAGCAGCCCCAAAACAGCAAAACAGCAAGGAAAATCATTGGATTAGTAACCAGAAAAGTTGTGAAGTATCATCCCTTCCGACGGCCGTGTAACGCGCTTTCGAGGAACGACAAAAGAGGTTAGACGTGAGGGCACCTTCTTTATTTATTATCTTTCGTTTCTTTTATTTATTTTAAAATATTATCGCATGAGAGTCGTTTGAGGCATGATATGAATGTTGGATGAGTGGAATATGTGTTCCCTTTTGTGGTATATAGGATGGAAACTCGGACGTAAATTCCGTAGCCGATTTTGAATGGACTGTATTGCGGTCTACACTCGGGATACAACGCCACGTACCACTTAAGAGACACATATTTCGTCTCATCCAAATTTGTATTTGTGCATGTTGTAGTTCGTAGGTTGTTTGTTTATTTTAAGCATGATTTAATTTAGTTTGTTATTTATTTGTTAAAGCATATTTAGGTTGTTCCTTATGCATGTTATTAGTTTATGATGTGTTTGGATAATGATTTATACATGTTGATTTAATGGTTCAATATGCTCGTTGTGTTACATTGCGTGGAGTTATTTGGATGAAAGCATGTTAGATCTAAGTACCATTGAGCATGATTATTGAGTAGACTTGGTTAGTTCATTGCACAAATTATATCATCACAAGTGACATAAGTAAGGGACCATTCCGACCCAACGGTTTGAGGTCTTCCCTTGCGAGGGGTGAGTGCGGCCTTAAATCTTTGTCCCGGTTCACACCGGGTGGCGACTCCATGTTATTTCATACTTCCCAACTAGGTCGCGAGCCTAGAACAGCGTCGCCCATGTTCTGTTGTCTACAGTCTGGCGACTCCACTGGGGATAAGAGAATTGGCCCCGAAATCATGTCTTGTGATGTGTATAATTTGTGCATTAGTTGACCGTTTCTATAGTGGGTTGAGGGAGTTCAATCAAAGGCATTGTCATAAACCCGCATGAGAACGATAATTGGATATCCTATAGAAGTTGCCCCTTTATGCTTTTGATAACCACATGCATATTATATCTCAAATGTCGCATGCATCTCATGCATACACGCATCATGTAAACCCCGTTTCTTAAAAGCCATCATAGATATACGTTGGGTTAGAGAAGAAAAAAAGGTTTGTCAAGAGGAGTTTAGCAAACATGGATAGCGGGGAAAAGGAAATTGAGAAACAGAAAACCTTACGGCAAGGATAGAAAGACCATTGCGGGGGCCTTCAAAAAAAAAGAGAAAAAAGAGAAGAGAAAAAAAAAGAAAAAGAAAAAGAAAAAGAAAAAAAAAAGAAGGGTTGTGTAGTTCTTAATAGTTAGGCATAAGTCCGATGATGAAATCGTTTGCTTTAGGATGAAATCTTAGAAACGATAAACTCTTGATGTACTTTTATCTGATGCTTTGAATTGTTGATCTATGCTAGACTCGTAAGTACTTCACTATAGGTTCTTAGCGGTGAAAACCTGAGTAGTTAGCAAAGTGACTAGTCGAAGAAATTGTAGGTCGGTGAATGACCGTTTGCTTAGAAGTCTATCCTGACTTGCATGTGTTATGATGTGTGGTATGGTTGAAAATAATAGAAAAGTCTCTGAAAAAAAATAACCGCCTATAACCGATAAGCGTGAAGCTACCCATGGGCGAGTATTAGGACCACCATGAGGAGAAATGCTACCTTAAAGGGTAGGTGTGTTAAAAAAAAGGAAAGAAAATGAAAAAAAAAAGAAAATGTTCAAAATGAAAAGAGAAAAAATGAGAGACAAAGGAAAAGAAAGATAAAATAATACCATATTGAGCACGAAAAAGCAATTGCAGAACATAATTGAGACATCTAGGTTGGTTTGACCCACCGATCCCGATTTTTGAAACGAAATCATTGAGTTAGCTTGCTTAAGGATCAAGCTGTGAAAGAACCTTTGTACACACACACTTTGGGACTGGCATAGATCATTTATTCAAATACTTGGGTTAGAGTTGCATTGGGTGTTTTGAAAGATCTCTGGTTTCATTACTGAGCATTCCTTGAGGACAATGATATGTATAACTATTGGGACTATTTCGTAGCATGTAATATAGTAAGATGATATGGAAGGCCTCACCATGTCGTTCATCTTGACCAAGTGAAAATAGCGGAGAGCGGAAAGCTAAATCAAGACTGGGGGCGACCAGTCTACCACCCCGTGAATAAGAAGTATAACAAGGAATTGAGCCATGAGACCAGAGAGAATACTGTGCAATCACTTGGAGAACTGGCGGAAGACCTAACCCAACGGAATAGGAAATTCATTCATGCATGCATGCATACACGTAGACCCGGCCACGGTTCCGGTTCGGAACCGGAACCGAACTGGAACCGAACCGGAATGGGACCGGTTCGGTTGGGGTTCCACCCCAACTCGAACCGGTCCGAACCGGTGGAACCGTACGGTTCCACCTGTTCGGACGGTTCCAACCGGAACCGTCGGGTTCCTGTTGGAACCGTAGGGTTCCAACAGGAACCCTAAGGCCCCCAACGGCTAGTAGCCGTTGGGGGATGCAGGGAGCCGTTTGGCTCCCTGCCAAAAAAAAATAAAAATAAAATTATAAAATTTTTTTTATTATATAAAATAAAAATTACTAATGTACCCCTAATAACGGTAATAAAACGGTTATATTTAGGGGCATTTTTGGTATCAAAAAAATTCTAAAATTCTATAAATAGGATTCATTTTTCATAATTTCATCACACCAATTTCTCAACTCTCTCATTTTCTATAAATCTCTTATTCTCAATCTTACTTCAATACAATTCTCTTATTTTAGTTGTTAATTAATTTGTTATCACATTCGGCATTCGCATCGCAATTATTCAAATGGCAAGCTCATCCGAGAACATAATGTCAAATATGCCGACCCAAGAGAGCGGCCCCAGTGTCAGTGCACAATCACGGAGAAGAGAAGTTAAGGCTCGGTCCTCCGATATTTTCAAAATTCATTTTAATTTGGAACGCCTAGACGATGGTTCACAACGAGCAATTTGCAACTATTGTGGGGTTATCTATAAAGTTTCTGGTGGATACGGAAATATGATCAAGCACATGGAGAAACATCATCCGGTTGAATTTGGCATTGATACGACGCAGACTCAAATGGCCAGGTACGCATCATCTAGTAGAGGTACGAGTAGTGTAGATTTATTTAAATATTCTGATGCAAAAAATAGAGAAGAATTTGCGAAATTAACATGTGTGGCACATCTTTCTTTAAGCTTTGGTGAAAAACTTCATTTTACTAATTACGTGCATAATGCTTTAAACCCTGCTGCATGTAGAATGACTCGAAACACAACAAAACGTCATATTTTCAAATTATATAAAGATGGTAAAATTATTTTAAATGAAATATTTAAAGAGATGAAAGGTCGTATTTCTATATGTTCTGATATTTGGAGTGACCATTGGCAAACACACTCATACATGGGTGTGACTTGTCATTGGATTGATGCATCATTTACCATGCAAAAACGACTCATTGCATTTAGAGTTTTTGATGACCAACATACTGCACATAATATTTATAGAATGATGAAGGTAATTTTTGATGAATATGGTTTAGGAGAAAAAATTTTAACAATTGGATTTGATAATGCATCTGCAAATACTGCATCCATCAATGATTTAAAAGAAATATGTCAACCAAATTTAGGGGGTCGATTTTTTCATATTCGTTGTACATGTCATGTCATAAACTTATGTGTGCAAGACGGTCTAAAATTATTATCTCCTTTCCTTGATCCTATTAAAACGGCACTTAACTGTATTTGGTCATATTCTCAAGTTAGGAGGGAATGGACCAAGTTTTGTAAAATAAATGGTATTAAACCGATTAAATTTTCTAGAGATGTTCCAACACGTTGGAATTCTACTTATTTTCTTTTATGTCAAGCACTTCAATACAAAGATGCATTATGTAGTTTTTTTTCTCAACATGTTCAAAATATCACACTTTATCCTAGTCAATGGGATATTTGTGAAAGAATTTTAGATATTTTAAGAGTTTTTAATGATGCTACTTTAGTTTTTAGCGGTGTTTATTATCCCACTGCACATTTATTTCTTCTTGAAGTTTGAATATTGTTGGCACTCTCGATGAACATGTTGACAGTGACAACCCTAATGATATTGTTTTGCTCGAAGCCATTACTGTTATGAAGGTAAAATGGTTGAATTATTTTAGAGAAATTCCTTTACTTTATCTTATTGCTGCTGTTTTTGATCCTAGATTTAAATTAGAAGGTTTGAATGGTGGTTTACAAGCTTACTATGGTTATTTAGGAATATTAGATGACATTGATATTACGAGCATAATGACGAATTTAAAAAGTGATTTAATTATTTTATTTAATGATTATATTGTAAGATATAACTTAGGAACAATAGGTCAGTCTAGTAGTAGAGAACCGGTAATTCAACCAAGACTTAGCGCAGGGGATCGTTGGTTATTACAACGAAATAAAAAATCTAGGGATACGACAACAACTAATAACCCTGAATTAGATAATTATTTATCTACAAATTTTGAGTTTTCTAATGAAAGTTTATGCAGTAAAAATTTTAAAATCCTTGAATGGTGGAACCGGCATCAAAATATATATCATGTTTTATCTATTATTGCTAAAGAGATATTGGCAGCACCTATTTCCACCGTTGCGGTTGAGCAAGCCTTCAGCTTGGGAGGTAATATATTGGAAGCTAGGCGATCTTCATTACATCCAAGCACTCTAGAAGCAACAGCTTGTGTGGATGATTGGACTCGAGCTGATCTGAGACAACAAGAAGATGCCCCCGATGATTTTGAAGATTTGTTCGATAATGCTTCTGCAACAAGTGCAAGCGGAAGCTGCGGACCCGGAGCCGAAGGATCAACTGATAATGATGATTGATAAATGTAAAATTATAATTTACAAAGGGGATATGTCTTAAACTTGTAATGGAACTACGTGAGCTTTGATTCCTCTCACCCTTGGAGGATACGTAGGCAACTTAAATTTTAAAAAATTTAAGCTCAAGCTCTTCAATGTAATAAATTTTTTTTTATTTATAAATTTAATCTCATTTTTTTTAATTAATAATTTTTTTTTTATTTAATGATTTGACTCCTCTCATTTTTTTATTTTAATTAATTAAAAAAAAATGAACCGAACCGAACCGTTCGGTTCCGGTTCAGTTCGACTTTCCGGTTCCACTTAAGTGTGGAACCGGAAACCGGCCGGTTCGGTTCGGTTCCGAACCGGAACCGAACCGCCGGCCGGGTCTACATACACGCAACATATTTTGCATTTTTTTTTTGTGTTTGTTTTGCTTTGTATTCACAGGTTTTAAAGAAGAAAAAGAAAAGCGGCAAAGACAAGCCAATCAGAAGCAGCAACAGTACAGTCAGTTTCAGAAATGAATCAGTTTTGGGGATGAGTCCCAGGGTTGAGGCCCATATTAGTAGTAGTTTTGGGGATGAGTCTCAGGGTCGAGGCCCATATCAGCAGAGTTTTGGAATAAATTCGGGAAGGAATCCTAGGGTCGAGGCCCACATCACTATCAGTTTTGGGGATGAGTCATAGGGTTGGGCCCATTGCATCACAAGCTAAGAATGGCAATCCGAGAATGGAGCAGGGTTCAAGATGAACAAGCCAAGAATGGAAATCCAAGAAACGGAGCACAGTGCGGGAATGAACAAGCCGAGAATGGCAATCCGAGAATGGAACACAGTTCGGGAATGGACCACATCACAGTAACGGTTCAGGAATGGACCACATCACAGTAACGGTTCAGGAATGAACCATCTCATACAGTACATTATTAGTTTTGTCGGGTATGGCATTCTGGGGGGCGAGGCCCACATCAGTTCAGTGTCAGTTCTGCCAGGTATGGTATTCTAGGGGCGAGGCCCACATTGGTTTAGTATTAGTTCTGCCGGGTATGGCATTCTGGGGGGCGAGGCCCACATCAGTTCAGTATCAGTTCTGCCGGGTATGGCATTCTGGGGGCGAGGCCCACATTGGTTCAGTATTAGTTCTGCCGGGTGTGGCATTCTGGGGGCGAGGCCCACACTGGTTCAGTATTAGTTCTGCCGGGTATGGCATTCTGGGGGCGAGGCCCACATTGGTTCAATATCAGTCTTGCCGGGTATGGCAATCTGGGGGCGAGGCCCACATTATTATCAGTATCAGTCTTGTCGGGTATGGCACTCTGAGGGCGAGGCCCACGTTAATTCAGAATCGGTCTTGCCGGGTATGGCACTCTGAGGGCGAGGCCCATATTAGCATCAGTTTCAGTCTGGGGCGAGGCCCACGTCAGCATCAGTTTGTGGCGAGGCCCACATTAGTGTCAGTTTGGGGCAAGGCCCATATCAGTTTGGGGCGAGGCCCACATAGGTATCAGTTTGGGGCGAAGCCCATATCAGTTTGGGGCGAGGCCCACATCAGTACAAGTCTTGGGGCGAGGCCCACATCAGTACAAGTTTTGGGGCGAGGCCCACATCAGTATCAATCTGGGGCAAGGCCCACATCAGTATCAGTTTGGGGCAAGGCCCACATCAATATCAGTTCGGAGGGCGAGGCCCATATCAGCGTCAGTCTAGGGGCGAGGCCCATATCAGTATCAGTCTGGGGGCGAGGCCCACATCAGTATCAGTCTAAGGGCGAGGCCCACATTAGTATCAATCTGGGGCGAGGCCCACATCAGTATCAGTTTGGGGCGAGGCCCACATCAGTATCAGCTCGGAGGGCGAGGCCCACATCAGCGTCAGTATGGGGGCGAGGCCCACATCATCACTATCAGTCTGGGGGCGAGGCCCACATCATTGTCAGATCAGTTTGCCAGGTACGGCACTCCGGGTATAGAGACATCATATCAGTTTTCCAGGTACGTCACTCCGGGTATGGAGATATCAGATCAGCCAAGTACGGCACTCCGAGTATGAAGACATCAGATCAGTTCTGCCAGATATAGCATTCTGGGGGCGAGGCCCACATAGCATCAGATCGGTTTCTACCGGGAATGGCATTCTGGGGGCGAGGCCCACATCACATCAGATCAGTTCTGCCGGGAATGGCACTCCGAGAATGGAAATATAGTCCGGGAATGGACAGCTCGAGAATGAGCACGCCGAGAATGGCATGCCGGGAATGGCACTCCGAGAATGGAGATAATGGAGATATAGTTCGGGAATGGATAGCTCGAGAATGAGCACGCCGAGAATGGCACGCCGGGAATGGCACTCCGAGAATGGAGATATAGTCCGGGAATTGACAGCTCAAGAATGAGCACGCCGAGAATGGCACGCCGGGAACGGCACTCTGAGAATGGAGATATAGTCCGGGAATGGACAGCTCAAGAATGAGCACGCCGAGAATGGCACGCCGGGAATGGCACTCCGAGAATGGAGATATAGTCCAGGAATGGACAGCTCGAGAATGAGCACGCCGAGAATGGCACTCTGAGAATGGAAGATCAGCATCAGCATCAGTTTGGTCGGGTATGGCACTCTGGGGGCGAGGCCCACATCATCATCAGTATCAGTTTTTCCGGGTATGACACTCCGGGTATGGAGACACATCATCATCAGCAGTTTTGGGGATGCGTCCAAGGGTCGAGGACCCACTACATCATCATTTCGAGGGCGAGGTCCTTATTATCAGCGGTATTGGGATGCGTCCCAGGGTCGAAGTGCCCCCGTTGTCGCTTGTAGTTCCGGGATGCGTCCCAGGGTCGAGGGCCCACTACATCATCATTTTGAGGGCAAGGTCCCTATTATCAGCGGTATTGGGATGCGTCCCAAGGTCGAGGTGCCCCCGTTGTCGGTTGTAGTTCCGGGATGCGTCCCAGGGTCGAGGACCCACTACATCATCAGTTTGAGGGCGAGGCCCACTTTGTCAGCAGTATTGGGTCGAGGTACTCAGGGTCGAGGTGCCCCCGTTGTCGGTTGCAGTTCCGGGATGCGTCCCAGGGTCGAGGGCCCACTGCATCATCAGTTGTAGTTCCGGGATGCGTCCCAGGGTCGAGGACCCACTACATCTTTAGTTCAAGGGCGAGGTCTCTATTGTCAACGGTGTTGGGTCGAGGTGCCCAGGGTCAAGGTGCCCCTGTTGTTGGTTGTAGTTCCAGGTCGAGGTGCCCACTACATCATCAGTTCGAGGGCGATGTCCCTATTGTCAGCGGTGTTGGGTCGAGGTGCCCCCGTTATCGGTTGTAGTTCCGGGTCGAGGTGCCCACTACATCATCAGTTCGAGGGCGAGGTCCCTATTATCAACGGTGTTGGGTCGAGGTACCCAAGGTCGAGGTGCCCCCGTTGTCGGTTGTAGTTCCGGGTCGAGGTGCCCAGGGTCGAGGTGCCCACTACATCATCATTTTCGGGATGCGTCCCAGGGTCGAGGCCCATATTTTGTCAGTGGTATTGGGATTCGTCCCAGGGTCGAGGCCCCCGTTGTCGGTTGCAGTTATTGGGATGCGTCCCAGGGTCGAGGCCCACTGCATCTTTGGTTTTTGGGATGCGTCCCAGGGTCGAGGCCCATATTGTCAGCGGTATTGGGATGCGTCCCAGGGTCGAGGCCCCCGTTGTCGGTTGCAGTTATTGGGATGCATCATAGGATCGAGGTCCACTGCATCATCACCTCAGTTCGAGGCAACATGTGAGTCAGGTGGCAGCTGGCGAGCCAGGTAAGTAAAAATGCATTGCATAACTTTGATAGGATTGTTTAAAGTCACACACTGAACAAGTCCCATCAAAGTGGGGGCGACTGTAGACACTGTATTTTTACATATAAGTCCCGATGATGAGTCTCGTATGGAGACACTACCTCTTTGATTGTGAAAGCCGCGGGAAACGGACGTCGGAAGGGTAAAGTTGGAGATTGATATTTTGGTCGGATTTAACTCGTTTGTTTCGCTTCGGGTTCGCTTGTTGGACCTCTATTTTAAAACACACCAAACCCATTAAATCACATCTCACAAATTAAATAATTAAAACATTTAAAATACATGTCACAAATTAAATTGAATTAAAAAATAATTAAATAACTAAATTAAATAACTAAATTGAAATTAAACAAAATCAAATTAAAATCCAATCAAATTAATTCCAATTTAAATTAAATTAAAACAAATTAAATTAAATTAAATTAAATTAAAACTAATACCAAAATTAATAAATCTTTTCCTAAAACAAACAAACCACTCACCAAATTTAAATAAATTTCCCAATTAATTGATTTTGTTTCCTATTAAAACCATGCACAACCCTAACCCTACCCTCTCACTATATAAACAACAAACTTAACCCTAATCTCTCCCTGGACTCTCTCACCCAGCAAGGTCTCTCTCCAGTTAACTCACGGAAAACAAAATAAAATACCATATTCTCCCTCTCTCGGAACCCTCTCGAAATCGTCAAACAAACCCTATCTCTCGGCAACCTCTCCTCTCTCACAAAACACACACTGCCCACATATAAACCCTAATAACTCACAGCCCTTGGACTTCAACGAACACAAAAAATCAAAGCCCTCATCCACGTTCAACAAACAACAACCCTAACCCTACTGTTAGCAGCCCCCTTCACGTGAACGGCAGCCTCCAAGCCTACGTCTCCAATCTTCTACTCCTCTTCTCCTATCTCCAAAGTAACACGCACAAAGCAACAGCAAACACCCCTCTTTGACCATTGCAAACAACCAAGAAAGCCATTAACAGCAACCAGAAACCCTAAGTCCTCCTCTCAAACGCAAGATCTCCCCTCTCATCAAACCCACACATCAGCCCTCATACCTCTAGCAACCCCTCAGATCAGCACCGACTAGCAGCCCTCACGTTCACATAGCAAGCCCCTCACAACCGCACCTTCATCATGCACAAAACCCTTACTCACGTAACTTAAACTCAACGCCACATGCCCCACAAACTCCTCGCAAGAGTAAGCCACAACGCTCCATAAATCAACAAGAGTAAGCCACGCAAGCCTTGACTCCACTCACGAATCAGCCTCAACTTCACGCAGCCAATAGCCGCTCACAGCACAAAACAACACCCTCCATTGACCAGCCAAAAAACACGTACATACCATCTTTAATAGCCAATTCACGCCTAGCCTGCCACCTTGCCCTTTTGCCACACTGGACCCTCACAAAACTCAGCCAACCTACGCAAATAAACCCATTCAAAACTGCACTGCCCTTTCACGTCAAAAACTGCTTCAATTGTCGCATAAAACCCCACTGAAATACGCTTCACTGCTCGTATAAAACCCACCTGAAATACTGCTCCCTGCACACACAAAAAACTACCGCACAACCCCTGAAAACTGCCCAGAAATTGTCCCAAAACTGCACTGAAAAACAGTCCCCAGAAACTTCATAAAACAGTAACGAAAACTGCCCCCGAAACCCTTCAAAAACTGCCCTCAAACCAGTCCAAATAACCCTCAAAATAGTCCCCTAATTACCAAAAACAGTGACCCGAAAATACAACAAAAAACAGCAGTGAAACATAGTGAAAATAGCAGCCCCAAAACAGCGAAACAGCAAGGAAAATCATTGGATTAGTGAACCAGAAAAGTTGCGAAGTATCATCCCTTCCGACGGCCGTGTAACGCGCTTTCGAGGAACGACAAAAGAGGTTAGACCTGAGGGCACCTTCTTTATTTATTATCTTTCGTTTCTTTTATTTATTTTAAAATATTATCGCATGAGAGTCGTTTGAGGCATGATATGAATGTTGGATGAGTGGAATATGTGTTCCCTTTTGTGGTATATAGGATGGAAACTCGGACGTAAATTCCGTAGCCGATTTTGAATGGACGATATTGCGGTCTGCACTCGGGATACAACGCCACGTACCACTTAAGAGACACATATTTCGTCTCATCCAAATTTGTATTTGTGCATGTTGTAGTTCGTAGGTTGTTTGTTTATTTTAAGCATGATTTAATTTAGTTTGTTATTTATTTGTTAAAGCATATTTAGGTTGTTCCTTATGCATGTTATTAGTTTATGATGTGTTTGGATAATGATTTATACATGTTGATTTAATGGTTCAATATGCTCGTTGTGTTACATTGCGTGGAGTTATTTGGATGAAAGCATGTTAGATCTAAGTACCATTGAGCATGATTATTGAGTAGACTTGGTTAGTTCATTGCACAAATTATATCATCACAAGTGACATAAGTAAGGTACCATTTCGAACCCAACGGTTTGAGGTCTTCCCTTGCGAGGGGTGAGTGCGGCCTTAAATCTTTGTCCCGGTTCACACCGGGTGGCGACTCCATGTTATTTCATACTTCCCAACTAGGCCGCGAGCCTAGAACAGCGTCGCCCAGGTTCTGTTGTCTACAGGAAGGAAAGTTAAACTTTATGAAAATAGGAGTGATACTGTTCCTGACACTGATCCCCTCACGGAACACGAACAGTTCATCAGGGATGAGACTGTTCCATAATCTTCTAATACACAAGAACCGCGTAGGTCGGAGAGAGTCAGAAAACAACCTAAGAGGTATGGGTTTCTGATCTCACCTCATGTAGACATTAATCTTATTGAGGATAATAAACTGGCTACGTATAAGGAAGCGATACAAGGTATCGACTTCGCTTTATGGCAAGAGGCCATGAAGTCCGAAATGGATTCCATGTATACAACCAAGTTTGGACACTGGTTGATGTACCAGAAGGCATTGTGCCTATTGGTAGCAAATGAGTCTTCATGGTGAAGACAGACATGGATGGCAACATACAAATGTACAAAGCTAGGCTTGTAGCGAAAGGGTATCGTCATCAACATGGTGTCGATTACGTCAAAACCTTTTACCCGTTGCCAAAATTAAATCCATTCGGATAATGCTTGCTAAAGCTACATATTTCGATTATGAAATATGGCAGATGGACATCAAAACCGTTTTCCTTGACGGAAATCTTTTGGAGGATGTTTACTTGCAACACCCTGACGGTTTTGTCGTGCCAAAACATGCAAACAAGGTTTTCAAGTTAAATCGATCCATTTATGGATTTAAACAAGCATTATGTTCTTGGAACCAACGTTTTGATGAGATCATATTACAATATGGTTTCATTCAAAACGAAGATGATTCTTGTGTATATAAGAAGGTTAGTGGGAGCGCACTGATAATTATTGTCCTATACGTTGATGATGTATTGCTTCTTAGCAATGACATTCCCATATTTAAATCGGTGAAAGCTTGGCTTTCATTAAAATTCTCTATGAAAAACTTGGGAGAGGCAACCTTTATTCTAGGAATAAGGATCTACTGGGATAGATCTAAAAGTTGTTGGCACTCTCTGAGAACTCGTACATTAACACATGGCTTCTCTCTATCTAAAGACATGTGTCCTAAAACTCAAGATGAGAGAGATTCAATGAGTCGGATCCCGTTCGCTTAAGTAGTCAGATCGATCATGCATGCCATAACATGTACGCGACCTGATGTCTCATACGCTTTGAGCATATGTAGTCACAATCAGGCTGATCCAGGTGATGGTCACTGGATTGATGTTAAGAACATCCTTAAGTATCTTAGAGGAACTAATGATGCTTTCTTAATTTATGGAGATGGAGAACTTGAGGTGACTGGGTTCACCGATGCAAGTTTCCAAACCGATAAAGACGACTATAAGTCGCAATCAGGGTACATATTTTGTTTGAACAACGGAACTGTGAGCTGGA
This sequence comes from Zanthoxylum bungeanum, assembly GCA_019454045.1. Classification (NCBI taxonomy): domain Eukaryota; kingdom Viridiplantae; phylum Streptophyta; class Magnoliopsida; order Sapindales; family Rutaceae; genus Zanthoxylum; species Zanthoxylum bungeanum. Next base: position 52,034 of record SKCR01037678.1, read on the forward strand.
AATCTTCCTAACAAGATACTGTTGCCGATTCAACAACAAAAATGGAATACATTACTGCGGCTGAGGCAGAAAAAGAAGCATTTTGGATCTATAAAATTCCTAATTGGATTAGGAGTAGTTCTGTTAGCAGCTGAGCTGGGCTACAACACAGGCTAAGGAATTACGGTCTCATCAATGATCCAAGTATGTACTTCGACGGTTTCATCTGATTTGTGAGATCACACATCGTGGCGATGTGAAGATCGAAAAGATCGTTTCAGATGATAACCTTGCATATCCGCTGACGAAAGTGATATCTCAGCATAAGTATGAGCGACCCGTACATAGTTCAGGTGTTGGACAGTTGAGTGATTGGCTATAGGCCAAGTGGGAGATTGTTGGACAATTATGACCCATAGCATCACTATTTGTAAAGAACATGGTGTTCTTATACAAATTAACTATGTGACAAAGGAAATTGCTCTTTTATCATTTTATAATTGGATTACTTGGATATATAAATGATAAAAGTCCATATGATTAGTACCGGATTAATAAGATATTAGACAGTATTAATCCACGAAAGGTTTAATCATTAAATATCCCTAGTCGTAGTATTATCGAGACTGGACATCGATAATACGGAATATGCTAGTATTACACTTGTGCGCGTTATGGATGCTTAACGGCATAGTTCTCATATATTTAAGTATTGGATACTTATGCAAGTGTGAAATGAGGTTCTGTTAGCCGTTGGACCGGGAACAGCTTCGCTCTGGATAGACCCCTCGGAATCCCATTGGTAGTATGACTATGTGTCTATGAGAATCCAAATCAAGGTATGTGTATATGGTCTTAACCTTAGACTTGCATCGCTAATACTTGCGACAATCAGTATACTTTGGTTTTGGTCGTCCGGAGCTTTATCAGGATCCAGGTACGCCTCTTCTGGGTATACTGAGAATCGAAGTTGTTGGATGATTATGACCCATAGCATCACTATTTTGTAAAGAACATGGTGTTCTTGTACAAAATTAACTATGTGACAAAGGAAATTGCTTTTTTATCATTTGTAATTGGATTACCTGGATATATAAATGATAAAAGTCCATATGATTAGTACCAGATTAATAAGATATGAGACAGTATTAATCCACGTAAGGTTTAATCATTAAATATCCCCAGTCGTAGTATTATCGAGACTGGACATCGATAATGCGGAATAGGCTAGTATTGCACTTGTGCGCGTTATGGAAGCTTAACGAGATAGTTCTCATATATTTAAGTTTGCCGATGGTACGGGAAAAGCTTCGCTCTGGATAGACCCATCGGAGTCCCATTGGTAGTATGACTATGTGTCTATGGGAATCCGAATCAGGGTAGGTGTATATGGTCTTAACCTGAGACTTGCATCGCTAATACTTGCGACAATCAATATACTTTGGTTTTGGTCGTTCGGGGCTTTAACAGGTTCTGTGTATGCCTCTTCTGGGTATACTGAGAATCGTAGTGTATTGGGTGTGATGTCAAGATGGAAGTATCACTTCAGTCATATGGAGATGATGATCACGCAGGGATATAGAACTGGTACTCTATAGTGCTATAGCCATCGGGAAAGTATGACTAGGTCATGACTTTCCGATCATAAAGAGACTAGTTGCTAGTGATCCGATATATGCTTCGTACGGTGCAGACACAACTCCAGCCACAGGCCTAGCATGTGACATCTGATACTGGATCGTAATACGCAATACTATGTATACTACACTTGATAAAGATCTTGTATTCCTTAAAAGAATATTCCTGGAGAATTGGGTTGGCACGGTGCTTTGCTAGAAACCAACCATGTCTTGTAAATCAGTAAGAACGTGGTACGAGGTACGCACTTATTCAGATAGTCTGATGACCGCATTTACTGCCAACATATCCAGGGATCTCTTGGGTCGCCTCCCAAAGATTCACCGATGACATATGACTCGAACAGAATTAATCTGGGATTAATTATGAGAGAGAGAAAATTAATCTGGGATATAATTCGGATAGAAGAGAGAGAACGATTAATTTGAAATTAATCGATTAAATAATATATTAGATAATTAATTGAAATTAGATTTCAAAGTGGAATTAAAATTGGATTTTAATTCGGGCAAACAAATTAATTTAGAATTAATTCGCAAGCGACTTTCGTAATAATTTTGCTAGGTATTATAATTTATTTAAATTAGATTTAATTACGTCGCAAATGAAAATTCGTTTATTCGGAATTAAACGAACCCAGGCCCGAGCGAAGTTGCGTGTTGAGTTAGCCGATTTAAATTTCGAATTTAAAAGTGGTGGGACCCACTTCACTTACATCAACATGTTAGACATGTGATGGAAGTGGTTAGGCTTATTTCATGGATTTGATTTATTGAAAGAAAGCTTGGCTTTACTTATATACACTCAAACCAAATTCAACACTCAACCTTAATATTTAAACCAAGTCAACTTTGGAAATAAAACATGGTTACTATTCACAGCAACATATTCTCTCTTTTTCCTTGTCAAAAACGTGAGCTTCTCTTCTCTCCCATGGATTTTTGTTGCAAAATTCTACAAAGCTAGCACTTTAAGGAGTCAAAGGAATGTGATAGGGAGACTCACCAATGTGTTTGGAACAACAAAGAGGGCTTTAAGCTTCTACATCCATGAAAAAGTTTTGAACTTCTACCAATCTTTGTAAGTAATTTCCGCAACTTACTTTAGATTATTCACACACAAATCATTCCTTATAGATCCTTGGCATGTCGAGGACACTAATAGTAGTGTATTGGGTGTGATGTCAAGATGGAAGTATCATTTCAGTCATATGGAGATGATGATCACGCAGGGATACAAAACTAGTACTCTTAAATGCTGCATCTATCGGGATAATATAACTAGGTCATGATTATCCGATTACAGAGACTAGTTGCTAGTGATCCGATATATGCTTCGTACGGGGCAGACACAATTCCAGCCCTAGGCCTAGCATGTGACATCCGATACTGGATCGTAATACGCAATACATTGTATACTACGCCTGATAGAGATTATATATTCCTCGTTGAATATTTCTGGAGAATTGGGTAGACACGATGCTTTGCTAGAAGCCAACCATGTCTTGTAAATCAGTAAGAATGTGGTACCGGGTACGCACGTATTCGGATAGTCTGATGACCGTATTTACTGCCAACATATCCAGGGATCTTTTGGGTCGCTTCCCAAATATTCACCGATGACATTTGACTCGACTAGAATTAATCTAGGATTAATTGCGGCAAGAATTCATCAGGGATTAAATTCGTCTATAAAAGAGAGAGCACGATTAATTTGGAATTAATCGGCAAAATAATTTAATAGTTAAATTGGATTTTACCATTTAATTTATTTAATTGGACTAAAATAATATATTGGATATATTAATTGAAATTGGATTTCAATGCGGAATTAAAATTGGATTTTAATTCGTGCGAACGAATTAATATGGAATTAATTCGCAAGCGACTTTCGTAATAATTTTGCTAGGCATTATTATTTAATTAAATTGGATTTAATTACATCGCAACGAAAAATTCGTTTGATCGGATTAAATGAACCCGGGCAAAAAACTAAGTTATGTGTTGGACAAGCCAACTTTAATTTGGAATTTAAAATGGTGGGACTCAAGACTTACATCAATTGTTTGACACTTGATGGAAGTTGTTGGCATTAATAAATTGGATGTATTAAACCAACACACCAACCAAGTCAACTAAGTTTAAGAAACTAATTATTTTGGAAACAACACTATTCATCTTCTCTATTTCTTATAAAAAAACGTGAGCCTCTTCTCTCCATTGGAATTTTGTTGCAAAATTTCAAGCAAGCTAGCACTTCAAGAGTTAAAAGAAGGTGATAGGGAAACTCACCCAAGTGTTGCAAACACTCAACAAAGCTTGGAGCCTCAACATTCAAGGAGAAATTTTTGAAATTCCTCAACCGATCATTGTAAGTCTTCCGCAACTTCCTTTGATTTTATTCACACATAAATCTTGTTTAGGATCCTTGGGCATGTCTAGGACACGAACATTATTGCATTTAGAGTTTTTGATGAACAATATACTGCACAAAATATTTATAGAATGATGAAGTAATTTTTGAAGAATATGGTTTATTAGGTAAAATTTAACAATTGGATTTGATAATCCACCTGCAAATACTGCATCAATCACTGATTTAATAGAAATATGCGAATCAAATTTAGAGGGTCGATTTTTCATGTTCGTTGCACATGTTATGTCTTTAATTTATGTGTTCAAGATGGTCTGGAAAAATTATCACTTTTCATTGATCTTATTAAGAAAACACTTAATTGTATTTGATCATATTCTCAAGTTAGAAGAGAATGAGTCAAGTTTTGTAAATTAAATGGTATTAAACCGATAAAATTTTCACGAGATGTTCCAAAACTTTGGAATTCAACTTATTTTCTTTTATGTCAAACTTTGCAATACAAATATTCATTATGTAATTTTTTTTCTCAACATGTTCAGCATATCACACTTTTTCATAGTCAATGAGAAATTTGTGATAAAATTTTAGATATTTTAAAAGTTTTTAATGATGCTACAAATATTTTTAGCGGAGTTTATTATCCTACACCACATTTATTTATTCTTGAAAGTTTGAATATTGTTGGTACTCTCGATGATATTGTTTTGTTTGAAGCTATTAATATTATGAAACGAAAATGGTTGCATTATTTTAGAGACATTCATTTACTTTATCTTATTGGTGCTATTTTTTATCCTAAATTTAAATTAGAAGGTTTGAATAATGCTTTACAAGCTTATTATGGATATTTAGGAATATTAGATGAAATTGATATTACAAGAATAATAGTTAAAATAAAAATTGATTTAATAGAGTTATTTAATGATTATATTAGAAGATATAACTTGCAATCAGTGGGACAATCTAGTAGTAGCGAACCCGTAATGCAAACAAGACTTAGTGCAGATGATCATTGGTTACTACAACGAAATAAAAAACATAAGTATAACACGATTAATAACCCGGAATAAGATAATTATTTATCTACAAATTTCGAGTTTTCAACTGAAAGTTTAGATAATAAAAATTTTCAAATCCTTAAATGATGGAACCGACATCAAAATGTATATCTTGTATTATCAATTATTGCTAAAGAGATTGGCAGCATCTATTTCCACCGTTGCGGTTGAGCAAACCTTCATCATGGGAGGCAATATATTGGAAGTTAGACGGTCTTCATTACATCCAAGCACTCTAGAAGCAACAACATGTGTGGATGATTGGACCCGAGCTGATCTAAGGCAACAACAAGATGTCCCCGATGAATTTGAAGACTTGTTCGACAATGCATATGCAAGTGCAAGCGGAACTTAAGCTGAAGGATCAACATACACTGATAATGATGATTGATAATTAAAGAATTGAAAAATTACAATGCAGAAATATCTTAAAATTGTAATGAAACGTGAGCTTTGATTTCTCTCACCTCTGGAGGATACGTAGACAACTTAAGTTTTTAAAAATTTAAGTTCAGGCTCTTTAATTTAATAATTTTATTTTTAATTTTTTTTAGACAATAATTTTATTTTTAATTTAATGTAAGTTTATTATATAAATTCAAATTCATAATTTTAAATTAATTTTTCAATCTCAATTTTTTTATTTAAAAAAAAAAAAAAGAACCGAATGTAACAGAACCGAACCGTTCGGTTCCGGTTCGAGATCGAACCGGACCGGTGGCCGGATCTAACTGTGTAGTACGCCCTTCCAAACACAACATTAAAGTTTCCACTTTCCAGTACTTCCGAAAATGAAGTAATGACCACACAATTCCAACTTATGCAAGTTAAAGGTTGCAACCAACTACCTGTTACAAGACTTTCTTAAAGTAACTTGAAACTCTAATTCAACACGTTAATGATTATGAAATAAAGCCCCTTATTGAAGCCCATAAGTAAGAGATTCCTAAGTTTCTTGTTCTACAATGGAACTGAGACCACATCATATTATTCTGGTGCCTAATATTTGCAACAACTAATATAAATATTGCGAATGATAATGTAACTTTGAGCATATATGTGTAAATGTAAGCAATGAGAAAATAACAAATGCACCTCCTTTTTTAACTTATGAGGTGCCATCATCGAAAAGAACTTTATAAAATCGTTTTCTTTCTTCAGGATCAAATAAACCTCCCAGCTTATCCACACTATCATCTTGCTCAGAAATATCGGTTCTTCCATCCTTACTTTTCTCCGATCTTACTAGAATCATGCCTCTCTTCTTCTTCTTTTCTAAATTCATTAAATGGCGTCTTTGGTTATATTCATGAAGCCCCTCTTGCATCAACTCACCAAATTTATCCTTCACAGCAACAAGGGGATCCTTCTCAATCAATTCTGACCCATTATACGCTTCTCTTAGAAGAACAGTATAAATTTGATACTTATTTGAAACATAGAAAATTCCAGGGTGCTTTAGCATCAAGACATTCAATTTCTCTGGCAAACAAAACTCTCTTTTGAAATGACCTAGCTTTAGAATTGACATTTTCTTCCATAGAGTCAATGACAATAACTCATGCACTAAACCTATTGTCCTCTTCTCCATCTCCTTTGACCCCTCTTCTAAACTTTTAGGATCCACATAAGGTGAGATGTAGGGTGTTGCATTAAATTCACGAAATCTCTCCCATGATTTCACCCAAGTTGAAGGCAAACAACATGAAAAACATGGTTCATTACCCCTCCTCTGAGCTGAGGCTTCAACTGCCGAAGCTGCCAAATCAGGCTTCCATGAAACAAGTTCAATTTCCATTGAACTCTTTCTCCCACTATAATTAACAAGTCTAAATGTATCTGGGTATTTAGGTAGAAGCCTAATAATATAATCATCCGGAAATCCAAAATTTCGCTTAAACTCATTCAGTTTCACAACATTAAGCCTCTGATTCCTGCTAATCATTAACAATTTGACCAACCGCTCAACATACACTGGTTCCTGCATTTCTTTCACAGACTCCTCCTCTTCAACCAAAGACATAATTCTCTTTGTTAATCGACAGTAATGCTCATTGTTTTCAAAATACACCTCAAAGCAGCAAGGATATTTCTTAAGCCAATTGAGAGCTTTGCCTTGAAGATCAAGAGTCTTGAACTTTTTCTGAAGATAATTAACTGTTGTCACTTGGTTTGGAAGTCGAAGTATTATGTTCTTTATCTGATTATTGACTATCCATCTACGATTTCGTGAGAGAGCTGATTCAAGTTCTGGGTCCTTCTTCATCGACCAAAGAGAGAAACTTCGAAGGAAATGAAAGCATGGCAGGGAATGGATTCTGCTATTGCAAGAGCTCAAGTTCCAGAGATATCTGTTAATAATCCCCATTCTTTACTTATTGTATATTCTCTACCATGCAAAATTCAACCTTTGAAAAAGAAAAAGGATAGTAAATTAAGTATCATATCAAACATCTTGAAACAAACAGAATATGCAGAATGTGTCCATTTGCTTCTTAAAGTCAGCAAAAATGATCACTGACAATTTGGGTGTTCTATATGAACTCAAAGTTGCAGGAAGATGTACATATTTAGGGATGGCAAAAACCGGATCCTGAAATCCGGCTTTTTTAATTTTTTCCCATGAAAAGCTCATTCTTGTCAAGCAGTTGTGTGCAAAGGGGAAGATCACTGAGGCTGAACAACTTTTGGAAATTTGTATCTACTGTGGGTTAATTTATAGGCAATGATGTTGAATTCCTTAGCTACTGATTTGGGTAATTACATAACGGTCTTGGATGAGCAGATTTGAATCTATTCAAAGAATTTGTACTTATTCGAATGGAGTCCAAATGTTGAATTCCATAGCTGCTGTTCATGATATGTTTTTAAGAATAATTTTAGAAGTCATAGCTGGAAAACCATTTTTGCCCATTTTCGCCAATCTGGAAAACCAAAAACCATTATTATACTTTAATTCTGTCTTAATCAATCTTTAGCAAATAACATATTAAAATTTTGGTGTTCACAACATTTTAATATATAAAAATTTAAGACATAACATGAAATAAGTGCTTCACATAGAGGTAGAAAAATCAGTCAAAACAGAAGCAAATCAACATAGTTTAGGAACAAAATGTGGCAAACCCATATGACATTTCGCCGTTTTAACACAAATATGGAAAATCCAGATCGAAACCAATTGTTTCAGAACAAGCATTAACAACAAACAAAAAAGCCCAATTTTTTAAACAACAAACAAAATAACCTGATCGATTGCGTCGAGCAGCAGCCGGCGACGTCGATCAGTAGGCGGCGAGCAACAGGAGTGAAGATGCGAAGAAGAACTGAAGAAGGCTGAGGTTGGAGAAGAAGCAGCGGTTATTGCAGCTAATATATATAATTATATATATATATATATATATATATATTTACGCTCTTAGATTCCAGTCCACTTTTGACAATTTTTTTTTCTTTTTATCTCCAGTTACATTAATCTTACCTGAGCCATATAATATATTAAATTAATAAATTTATTAAATAAAAAATTTATTACAAAAAATTTAATTAAATTATAAAATTAAAATATCTCTAAAATTATTTTTTTATTAAAAATTAAAATAAGAAACCTTTATAATATAAAAACACAATCTCCTATTAAAATAAGATATATTACACATAATTTAGGCATGATTAGTTATTTTTCATATTATGCTCGAAACTATTAATTTAGGCATGATTACTTGTTTTACTTCTATTGTTATAACTGTTAATGTGCATATGTTTGTTTTACTGTCAAAGATAACATGCATGATATGTGATTTACGAATGAAGTCCAGCCATACTTGCTCTAGGTCCAGCCAGAAATGCTTTATATCTGGTTCTATGAGCTCTCGGTATATACGATGGAAACCCAGACGTAAGTTCCATAGCCGATTATGAATGAACGGTAATGTGGTTCGCACTCGGGATACAAATCCAGGTACCATTGGGGAATGGCCATTTCGTTAAGAATAGATCAAAAAATGCATGTTTATTATATTATTTTATAGTATATGAATGTTGCTGTATTTCAGGACTACGCAAAATGTCCGACCTGACTTCATGTAAGTCCGACTGGACGTGGACAAGTTTATCCGGCCAACATTGGACCATATCCGGCCGACCATAGAATATGTCTGGCCAGGCCTCTTCGAGGCTAGGCCCACTTGAGACATGTTTCAATTTATTTTATTATTATTATTGTAAATTTTTATTTTGAACACTGGAATTTTATTTATTTATCGCATTTTATTTTATTATTATTGCACTATTATGTGTGCTTTATAAACTGTATTGCATGTGACTGCATTATAAGATATGATACCATATTTGAGCGTAAATATTAAAATGGCATCAGTAAAAGATCATTCTGAACCTAAACGGGTTTAAGATCGAACCTTATAATAGGGGTAGTGCGATCTTAAAATATTCTTGGTGTCTCATACCAGGTAGCGACTCCATTATTCTCTGGTTAGTTCCCCGCGGAACTGTCCATATTATATACAGTATGCGAGCCCAACAGTGTAGTAGTCGCGGACATCATATGCATAGCGGGAAACCTCGCTTCGCTTCTACAGATGGCGACTCTAATGGGATAGAGAATCGGCCCCGAAAAAAGCCTTGTAGTATTTATGGCAAGATCGAGGAGAATCATGTCTTCATCTTTTGCATACCTTTTTTAACCCCGATGGTATTGCATATTGAGAAATCGCTTTCACTCATGGTGATGTATTAATATGTGATGATAACCATTACTTATTGGCACGTACCATTGGGTAATAAGATGTGTTCACTTGGTAGATTGGACCCTTGAGTGGTAAGACCTAGTTGTTGACAACTCTTCATGTCCTTAGGTATAAAAATGGTGCGTTCACTTGGTCAATTAAACCCTTGAGTGGGGATACCTAGTTGTGGACAACCCTTCACCGATAAGAGCCTAAGCCTTACCCTCTTAAGCCCACATGAAATCTCATAGTTGATTATCCTATAAGAGCTTCTCTTATCCTTATGTTTGGGTCCTCAATCATTTGAAGTTGTTTGGACCTTTTGCTATGAGATATAAAACTTTTTGGGCCTTTTCAACTGGGGCAAGTTTTCATTTTCATGATAATTGGACCAAATGCTTTGAAATGATAAAGGGTCACCTTGTATGCAAACCTCGTTGGGCCTAAAAACATTTAGTTAGGATCCAAAAGTGCCAAAACATGAGTCTGACACTCACACTGGCTTTCATCCATAAATGGTACGCCTTCTTTTGTCCATTTGGATATCTCTAAATATTTCTAAGTCCAACCCAAAATAACTGATATTACTAAGGGTCCAATCTGTCATTTTCAGACAATAACATGATCCTCATATTAGGTTTAGTCATTTTTATAAATGGGTGGCCTATGTCTTTTTAACTATGGAAATGAACCAAAGTAGCTGATATTTACCTTTAGTATAAGAGAGATGAGTTTGTGTAACCATGTTGATGTATAAGCTAAGCCAAACCTATGACATATATGGACTTACCACATGTAGAGAGAGAAGAAGGTTGGAAGGGTATATACTGATGTTTGAGAATGTCATGCATCTCATACATGCATCATGCTAACACTTTGTGATGCAACCATCATATTGGCATAGTGGGTTAGGGAACAAGGCAGACTAGTCAAAAAGCAAGTATCAGACCTAGAAATGACAAATAATGATAATACTCGCATGGATCAGTTAGAGATGACAGTGAACAAATTGGCTGAACAACTATAAAATTTGGCCAACATCATTGCTAACATGATGCAATCCAAGCGGAGCCTCGAACGGCGGGGGCTGAGACTAGTGAGAGGAGGCAGAATGAGCATGGAAATAGAATAGCTGAAGAAACTTCTATGTTAGATGATGATGATATGATCGACTATGCTGCTGGAAAAGCAGCCAAATCACAAACTGAAACTTAGCTCCAAAGATTGAAGGAGAAAATGGAGATAGTTGCCCAGAAAATGATAGGCAAACATGAGACCTCCTGGATTACATGTTAGGGTTGGTGCTCGAATTGCCAAATTTTTATGTATTTCACTGTAAATACTTATGTAAATAATTTATTATGAATAAAATAATCAGTTTCTATTATATATTATCTTTTAATATATGGTAAAGATGTAATTGACCTTAGAATGATTAGATATAATACAGTTGCAAAAGCGCGCAACTGACATTGAGTTGTATCATAACAATATCATTTCTTTAACTGTTCCTGGTCAAGGTTTACATTACTTGGTCAGTAAGTAAACCCGTTGAGACCGGTACATATCGTATATTGGAATCTTGGATTTCAATGGTAGATTCTTAATGAACCATAAGTCTTGGAGACTCGTATAGAAATGTAGGTGTTTATATCAGATAGACACTGAACGACTCACTGAATATTCTTAATGGATACTACGCCAACGTCAATAAAAATCTTCTCGGGTTGAGCAACATAGTGATTATTTGACTTGAGATATCACTGTGGATATATGAGATATCCTCCACACTTTGATGGCAGTCACGTCACTGGCCTATTAAGGTTAGACCTCCGCTTGTTCGTTGGATGTGGACCGATCCTCAGGATATTCTGTGTGTGTCAAGATAAAATCCGTCAGCTCTGTGTACAGAGCATAGGTATTCAATATGGAATTAGCAATCTGTTAAATCCATAGGCCCGTGGTACACTGTAGAAGTGAGTTCTAAGTGTTATTAAGAGATTGCTAATAGAAACGTCAACGTGATTATATCTATAGAGATTTGACGTTTATATCTATATCTCTGAAATAATATGGATACCTGTGATAGAAGGATTATACGTATGCAATGACCTCGACCTGTATGGTTCAGTGAGTTTATCCATGTTCATCATAATTTATGGGAGAGTAGATTATGGACATGAAATTGGATTTCGTGATGGATATGCATGAACCTAGAGACTCTCACTAATGAAATATACTCGTAGAGCACTACGGCAACTTTTATGAATAATATTGATTATTTATAAATCGTTTAACGGTTAAACGAAAGATACATGCAAAATGACCTTTTGGTCATTTCCTAAATAATGTGTATTTGTATTTAATGTATGATTTTATTAAATACATATTAATTAAATGTCAAATTATGATATTTTACATATATCATTAATATATGTATTTGGATTATTTAAAGTAAATATAATACATATATTTGAGATATTTATATTTAATTAATTAAATAATTAAAATATAAATATCTACCATGATGATAAAGTTAGGAAATGATTAGTTAGTGTATAAGTTTGACTTTACATTAAAATAAATGTGTTAAAAAGGAATTTGACTTCTTTGATTTATAGTTAGAAAATGAAAATATCTTTTTTTTTTTCTCACCCAAAAATCGGCCAAGCCCTAGCATTATATAAATGTTTTATTTTTTCATTTGCTTCACTTGTTCAAGCCTCCAAAAACATAAAACAAAAGAGATTTGAGAGAAAAGAGAAGAAACCAAGAAGAAATCAAAGTAAACTTGGAAATACGTAAGTATTTCCAACTTTCCATTAGAATGAAAATTGTTCATTTTATTCTTGGCTACAACATGTGTTGTTCTTAAGTTTTTCTACTCTCTTAAGTTTGTGTTATGATGGTTGGAAGCAAGAAAGAAAGATGTATGCATATATGTTTATCAAAGTATGCTTATTAATTGTTAATAAGAACACTTTTGATCATTTGATGATCTTGTTGCCATTTTAGAGTTGTTAGACCACTCATTGATGACCTATAATTATTCTTGAGTTGTTTCAAAGTGGTGAGACTTGTTTGGTGTTGCAGAGATTAGATTAAAATGTTGGATTTGGTTCATTTTGGTTAATTTTGTTAATTGGATTAATTTGAGAAATTAGGGTTTATACATCCACAAAAATTGGAACTTTTCATATATGTGTTGTATAATTATGTATATAAGATGTACAAATCATTTGGTGTTGATTGGAAATCATCTAAAGTTGTTTTGAACAAATTTGGACCAAAATGCACAAAGTTGTAACTTGGAGGGCCATTCGACAATTTGGAGTTTTTTTATGGATTTTTGTTGTGAGTTGTATTTTGATGTATATGATATGTATAAATCATTTTGGTAGTGATTTGAATCAATAAATTTATATTTGAAAAATTAGGACTAAAATGATCAAAATGTAAATATTTGGGGTCTCACGGTAATTAAGCGAAAATTTCAATTTTTGGGTAAAAAACTCAGTTCTTAAGTATTGAATAATTAGAATAAATAAGTTTATTTTAATTACCCAAGAAAAATAATTGAAGTCGGAAAAAATTTATTTTTCCGCGTTCTGCTGTGTTACCGTGATATACCCCCTAAAAATCCCCTACAAAATGGTATCAGAGCGAGTCTGATTCTGAACACATGATATGATTATGCCTTTAAATTTAATTTTTAATCTAATCTTTATTTTATGCATGCATGTATTTATTTAATTTAATAAAATAAAGTGAATAATATCTTTTGCGGTAAATCAATATTTGAAATATGATTTTATAATTATTTGATGCATGTTTCTTGGTCCGTCTTGCCAATACGGCTTATGGATAAATAATTTACGACTATATCCGAGAACGTGCCAAAGTGTGAGGATATAGCCTGTAGGAATTTATCTATACCAGATATATTTGTGATATTAGGTAAATTCAAGCGAAAGCGGAATCCAGAACATGCCAAAGCTGTCAAGGTTATGCAAGTATCTTGAATTTATCATTGACAAGTTTAACCTTGATACGCCTCCTTATGAATATGCCAAAGCTGTCACAATGATAAACGATCAGGACCGTAACCTATGAGTCACTGGTGAGTGATTGACAATGAGTTGTCTATCTAATGAATATATGTAAGCGAGAACGTGCCAAAGCTGTGAGCTGAAATATATTCATAGGGTCCACTTTTGATTATTGTATTTAATTTGATTATTGTTTGTTATCTATTCTGTTTGGGGATTACAATTTTGCATGAAATAGTGGGAGGGGCATTTTTAGATTAAAAGTCCATGATCTATTTAATGCTTTTGATATTATATGGATATGTTTTGTCTATTAACCGTTTATTCGCTATCTATGTGATAGATTTGCGATGGCAGCTTCTTCAAACAACCCATTTTCTCGTATGTTGGATACGAATAAGCTAAAAAGTGTTGAGAACTTTGCTGACTGGGATATGGATTTGAGGATAGTCCTCGGATCTGAGAAACTGGAATATATATTGGAGGGTCCATTACCCCTTGTAATATCAGAAGATGCATCACCGGAAGATATTGAGACTTTCCAAAAATGAAAAGATGATGATTTAAGGGTTAAATCATATATTCTCAGTTCTATGGCTTCAGAACTGAAGATGAAATATTTTGAGATGCTTGATGCATATACCATGATGACACAACTCCGTGAATCGTTCATGAACCAAGAACATGTCTTGGTTCACAGAGTAGCAATGAAACTGTTCCATTCTAAACTTGACGAGGGACAGGATGTAAGCACATATGTGCTTCATTTGATCGATCTGATCGAACAATTGAGGCGTAGTGATTTCCCTCTCAATGATACTATGGGACGAAGTGTCATTCTTGATTCACTCTCGGCGTTATATCGCCAGTTTGTTATGTACTTCAACATGATCAGGATTCACTGTACTTACAGTGAGTTACATAGGATGCTTCTCACAGCGGACGAGGATTTGAGGAAATGAGTGTCGACTCACCTTCCGAATACTTCACTTTCTGTTTCTTCCCACTCCAAGTCGGAGGGGAAGAAGACGAAGGGAAAGAAGAATAAAAGTTTCAATACTCCTCCGCAGGCTAAGGTAGTGAATCCCAAAAGAGCTTCTGAAGACTAGTGCCATCACTGCCAGATGTTGGGCACTGGAAGAAGAACTGTCCTGACTACCTTGCCCAGATCAGGAAGGAAAGAGCATCGACATCAGGTACTTTTATTTTTCATGTTATTGATATCTCATTAGCTTGTGAAGCTGTCACATCTAGTTAGATTTTAGATTCTACTTGTCTTGTTCACATTTGTAATTCGTTGCAGGTGGTGAAGGAAAATAGACGTCTGAAATCTGGAGAGATGCAATTACCGTTCGGGAGTGGTGACTCTCTGGATGTGATTGCAGTGGGCTTATGCGTGATTCCCTTACCTAATGGGAGACTTTTGTTGCATGACTGCTATGTTGTACCGGGATACGTGGCAAATATTATATCACTTTTGTATTAGATACAGAAGGATATCATGTAAATATTAAGAACTGTTCCCTGTATTTATGTGATAGAAATAATATTCAGATCATTGTTTATCCAAATGAGCATGGTCATTATATTTTGCACACTTCTCGAGATATTTTGAATACTGGAATTAATAAATGTAAACTATCTAAAATAAATAATACTGAATTTTGGCATATGAGGTTAGGTCATATAGGCGTGAAACACCTAACCCAGTTGGTTAAGAATGGTTTGATTCCGGATCTCACCATTGAAACTTATCCAACCTGTGAATCTTCTATTCGGGGTAAAATGACCAAAGCCTCATTTTTGGGTGTAAGACACCGAGCCACAAACTTATTAGAACTCATACATTCTGATGTATGTGGTCCCATGAGTCGGACTGCTCACAATGGTTTATCATACATTATTACCTTTACCGATGATGTGTCACGATACGGTTATATTTATCTGATGAAACATAAATCGGAAACCTTTAAAAATTTCAAAGAATTTCGAAACAAAGTAGAAAAGTAAACTAATCAATATATTAAATGCCTTTGATCGGAACGAGGCGGTGAATATATGAGTGGAGAGTTCACCGATTATTTAAAGGAGAATGGGATTCTCGCTCAATATACTCCTCCTGGTACTCCACAACATAATGGAGTGTCAGAGAGGAGAAATCGAATATTATTGGATATGGTCCGATCTATGTTGAGTTTTACAGATTTGCCTTATTACTTATGGGGTTATGCTCTTTTAATTGCCGCTCATCTTTTGAATAATATTCATTCTAAAGCTGTTCCTACGACTCTGTATGAGATATGGGCCAGTAGGAAATCAAATCTTAATTATATTAGGGTTTGCGCTGTCCTGCATACGCCAGGGTGGCTCAGCAAAATAAGCTTTTGCCTCGAGGGTAAAAAATTAGGTTTGTTGGATATCCTTCAAATATGAAAGGTTATTTGTTCTATGATACCGAGCATCAAAATATCTTTGTAGCTCACTTCGGAAAATTTCTAGAGGTAGAATTTTTGAATAAAGGAGGCAATCATAGACAGGTTAAACTTGATGAAGTACAACCTGAGACCAACAAACCAACGGAGGAACCTGAAGTTCAAGTAGATGAAGAACCTTCATTACCCACACTCTGTAGGTCCGAAAGGGTATGTAGACCTCATGAACGCTTGTATTTGATACAAGAAAGGAGTCTTGATGTTCTCTTAGTTGAAGAGACTGGCCCATTTAGCTATAGAGAAGCGATGTTGGATATCGACTCCGTGAAGTGGCACAAGGCCATGAAATCATAGTTAGACTTTATGCATCTGAATCAGATTTGTGACTTGGTTCAGCTTCCTGAAGGAATTGTTCCAAACGGTTGTAAATGGGTTTACAAAAAGAAGCGCGAGCCTGATAAAAAGGTTGAAACCTTTAAGGCCCGACTGGTAGCTAAAGGTTACACACAACGATCTGGTGTCGACTACGGTGAAACTTTTCGCCAGTAGCGATGCTAAAGTCTATTAGGATTTTATTGTCCATTGCAGCTTACCATGTTTATGAGATTTGGCAGATGGATGTCAAAACGGCTTTTCTAAATGGATTTCTTGACGAAGAAATCTATATGAAACAGCCGGAGGGTTTTGTATCCAGTGAAATCTCGGGCATGGTATGTAAGCTTAAGAAGTCCATTTATGGACTTAAATAAGCTTCACGAAGTTGGAATTTTCGATTCGATGAGATAATCAAATTGTCTGGTTTTCTCAAGAATTCAGAAGAGTCTTGTGTGTATAAGAAGGCCAGTGAGAGTATGGTGGTATTTTTAGTTCTATATGTTGACGACATCCTGATCATTGGGAATGATATCGGGATGATGCATGGCGTCAAAGCTTACCTCTGTAAGAATTTCTCCATGAAGGACCTGGGTGAAGCTTCTTATGTCTTAGGCATAAGACTCTATAGAGATAGAGAAAGGAAGCTTATTGGTTTATCCCAATCAACGTACATAGATAAGATCTTAGAACGGTATAATTTTGATAAATGTAAGACAACAAATA
>SKCR01037679.1:0-74464 GCA_019454045.1 Zanthoxylum bungeanum
TTTGTATGAGAAAAATTCTGATGAATGGCGAGTATAAACTCACAGTGGAATGATGAGTGATATTTATATCACTATTTCCCACTCATTTAACCTAATATTTTGTAAAGTTACTCGGGTTTTGTGAATGTTTTGATATGTTTTGTGTTGTTTTATAGATAAATAAAGTTTGGGAAGCATTGGGAGCAATTCAGGGCTAAAATAATGAACAAATGGACTAAAGGGCAAAATAGTAATTCTATGCATCGGACACGTGTCAAAATCTGAGAAGTTTGCTAAAATACATCGGATTCTAAGGTGCGGTTACCATGTGTCATCATCACAGTAGAACTGCTAAAATACGTTGTGCCATGTGTCAGCATCACATGCTACTGACAACACGCGTGCCACGTGTCATTATCCTATTAGACCGTAGCAACCGCGTGCCACATGGCAGCCACGTGTCATCTACGTGAATGCTATTTTTCTGTCACATCAAACGTATACCGAGTCAACATGCCACGTATCGCCATGTCGCCATCAGCCAATCATCGTCCGCCATGTGTCATCATCTCAGTGGACCAAACCATAACTCGTGCCACACGTCAAAATTCTATTGGGCCGACAGTTTTTGTTTGCCACTTCAGCAATCAACAAGTCAACACGTATTAGCTCCGCGTGCCAGCTAAGCATCGCGACTCGCAGACCTTAGTGTGTCGCGATGCGCTCTAGATCAGT
This sequence comes from Zanthoxylum bungeanum, assembly GCA_019454045.1. NCBI lineage: Eukaryota > Viridiplantae > Streptophyta > Magnoliopsida > Sapindales > Rutaceae > Zanthoxylum > Zanthoxylum bungeanum. The sequence continues at coordinate 715 of SKCR01037679.1, forward strand.
TTGCCTATAAATTCTGCCCAATTCAAGCTCATTTACCTCGTGTTTTCTTTATGGTTTTTATAGACTTTTAAGGATTGTATCTATTTTGTAAATTATTGTAATAATTAAAATATGTATTTTAATTTTTAATTTCAATTTTAATATTTTAATTTTAATTTCTTTTATGTTTTGCAGTTAAATTTCCGCAGGGGTAAAAGTTGAAACATTTAATATAATTATCTAGGTTAATCTCACTTAATTATAATATTTAAATTATAATTTAACCAGATTAGTTAATGTCAGACTTTATTAACGCCTATATGGTCGGTCTAAATATAAATTTCTTTACCGCTTATATGGTCAATCTTTATGTGACAGATAATTATCGTCTATATGGTGGTGTAGTTGGACTAAAATGGATTACCGCCTATATGGTTGGTCTTAAATGTTAAACATTATTAATTCATGAGAAATCAGAATAGAAAATAATTTATAGATTATAATAAGTGAGATTCCTAGATTTAAAATATTAAATGTGGATCCCCTAACCCCAACATTGTCTTTTTAATCTAGGGAAGTGATGATACACAATATTTACAACTTAATAATTGATTTAATTATATTTTGGTAATACTTTGGTTTATTTATTGATTCTCAAGCTTAATGCTTCTTGTTGTCTGATCACCAATAAGATTGATGAGGTAAACTTAAAATGAACTTGACGATGGGATTTTAGGTTTCAGCCTCAGATTCAATAGCTCACGATCTTCCTTGAGGATAGATAACTCTTTAATAGATTTCCTTACAGGATAGACATATACCTGTCGGGCGGGGGTACCCATAATTGGAACTTGAACTTAATGAATTCAGATAATTCGGTTAACATAGACATATGATTAATTGGGTTATTTGGGCATGTGCGTCTGACCATTGTCAGAGGCTTTTGCATAACTTCATGTTTCAGGTTAGCAAATTAATTTATTACACATATATAAGAGAATCAATTCATCTTTAAAATATTATTGTGTGGAGTCACAACCCTAGGTATTTTGTGTCTTTTGTTATTTTCCTTAGTATTTTCTTTTGTGTCTTTAATTTATTTTTTTAGCAAATCCACATTCAACCAACCAACCAAGCATTCATTCTCTTCTCCTTATAATTAGATACTTGTAAATAAATAATATCAATAATTAATAACAAAGTAGGAATTAAGTCCACGTAGGATCGATATTTTTATACTACTTGAAAGATATGTGTGTTTGCGTTATACGAGTGTGATTACGCCGGTCAAGTTTTTGGCGCCGTTGTTGGGGTCTTATTTTTCTTGGGTTATTAATTTTAAAGCTATCAAATTTTTTGTATATATTTTTTTATCTATAATTTTTATTTCCTTATTTGTTTTTCAGGGTGTTGACATGGATTTTAGTTGGGTGATAAGAGAATTATGAATTTTACGAGGTGAAGATACAACCAAAATCAGGGAACAACAGTCCGAGTTTTTGAGGCCTGTTGTCCACTCCAACAACTATCACTGGATGCAGAACCAAGCAATACTACATTTGCTCAACAGAACGCAATGGGTGTTGGACAATTATGACCCATAGCATCACTATTTGTTCAGAATATGGTGTTATTGTACAAATTAACTATGTGACAAAGGAAATTGCTCTTTTATCATTTGTAATTGGATTATCAAGATACATAAACGATAAAAGTCCTTATGATTAGTTCCGGATTGAGATGATATGAGACAGTATCAATCCATGAAGGTTTAATCATTAAAACATCCCTAGTCATAGTATTATCGAGATTGGACATCGATAATGCGGAATGGACTAGTATTGCACTTGTGCGTGTTGTAGGGGAATAACAACATAGTTCTCATATATTTGGGTATTGGATACTCATGCAAGTGTAATTGGAGGTTGTGTTTACCGATGGTACGGAAACAACTTCGCTCTGGATAGACCCCTCAGAATTCCATTGGTAGTATGACTATGTGTCTATGGAAGTCCGAATCAGGGTAGGTATATTGGTCTTAACCTGAGACTTACATCGTTAATGCTTGCGACAATCAGTATACTTTGGTTTTGGTCGTCCAGGACTTTAACAGGTTCTGTGTATTCGGATAGTCCGACGATCGGATTTACAGCCAACATATCCAGGGATCTCATGGGTCGCTTTCCGAAGATTCACTGATGACGTATGACTCGAACATAATTAATCTGGGATTAATTAGTGGAGAGAGAAAATTAATCTAGGATTATTTACGGAGATATTTTATCTAGGATAAAATACTATTAAGGAGAGATAACGATTAATTTGAAATTAATCGGTAAAATAATATATTCGATATATTAAATGAAATTAAATTTCAACGCGGAATTAAAATTAGATTTTAATTCTGGCGAACGAGTTAATTTAGAATTAATTCGCTAGCGATGTGAATAGTAATTTTGCTAGGCATAATTATTTAATTAAATTTGATTTAATTACATCATAATGAAAAATTTGTTAATTCGGAATTAACGAACCCGAGCCCGGAATGTGTTTGCGAGGCCACTCTGATTTTGAATCAAGTGCGGCAGCAAATCACATCAAAAGTCACTCACATGTCACATCCACTTTTTGTGATGTGTGTCATGTCACTTTTTTGGTGATGGGGGTGGTTGAGAGCAATTAATGCTCTTTTCCCTCCAAATTGCTTTTGGAAAGCATCTACCAAAATTGTTTTGACTTTGGTAAATAACTTGGTAATAGTTTGAGAAACAAATATACTCTCTCTTCTCTCACTTAGGCATGAGTTTCACCATTTTTTCTCTCCATCTCTTTTGCTTCTCCTTGGCTGAAAGTTAGACAAAGGGAAATAGAAAAATTATTGCAATTTTTCTATGATGCTAGCACACTTCAAATGAGTCATTCCAAGGTGATAGGGAAACCCATTCATGAGCATGGAATCTCAAATCAAAGCTTGGAGCTTGAAGACAACACAAGGAGCAAAAATGGAGGCTTGGCCAAAACTTCAAGGAAGAAATTTTTGTTGTCTTCACATCGCAAAAGCCGATCAAAGTGAGTATTTCTGCTATTTTATTTTGATGTATTCACATGTTTCATCGCTTAATTAGATCTTGGTTTGACCTAGAAAACCCAACAATGGAGAGATGTGAAATATGTGGTGGTAACCATCCGAGAGATCAATGCATTTACCTTTTAGGATGGAAGAATTATTAGAATCATTCAAGGTACGAAGAACCAACATATTTTACAGAACCGTAATTTCCATCTTATCCACCATCCACCTACGATCTTCATCAAGAACCAGAACCATCAGAGGAAGATCAGTTGATTGACATGTTCAAAGATTGGCTCGAGGAATGGGAAGCTCAATTTGATGCACAAATTTAGAGTCAAACAATGTCTATACAGAGGACGACAGATCAAGTTAAACAATTTACAGATAACCTGAATCACATTTCTCACGGAGCAAATTTTGAAAATATTGAAGAAGCCTTCGAATATCCTGAGATTTATCATGACATCATAAAAAAGACGAGGCTGAGCAGTATCAAGAATTAGAGATATCATTTCAGGAGCCCGAACTAACAAAGTCTCAATTTGTTTTTTATTATTCATCGGTCTCTGACGAAGATCAAGAAGTAGAGTTGTTTGTTCCAACTGCACCAACAATGGAGGATGAAACGTTACATCTTCAAAATGAGAATCTTAGAATATTTTTTGCACAGATGTTTGATGAAGAGTCGAACGAGGAAATATAAAAAAGCATTGGTGAATAACATCCTCAAAATGAAGATCTTGGAGCATGTTTTGTAATAATGTTTGAAGAAGATCTACCTAAGCCGGTCATATCAGAGGATGAAGACCTAAAATCTGACATCTCTTTACATCCTTAGATTGACACTTGTGGAGCATGCATTTCAATGACAGATGAAAAACTGAATGCTGAAATACTGAAATACATTTGTGAAGAAAAGCTGGAGCAAGAAGTAGAGCAATAGAGGAGCAATTTTCTCACCATATTGAAGAACTCGAGCATTCAGTAGAAACATCACTGTTTTGGGGAGTACATATAAAAGATGATGAGTGGTAATTATATCACTATTTTCTACTCATTTAACCTAATATTTTGTATAGTTTCTTGAGTTTTATGAATATTTTGATGTGTTTTGTGTTATTTTGTAGATAAATAAAGTTTCAGGACATTCTGGAGGTGATTTGGGGCCAAAATAGTGAAAAAAAAGGATAAATGGGCAAAATAATAATTTTGCGCGTTGCGATGCCTAACGTACGCCGTTCCATGCTAACGTGCGCCGGGTCCACATGTCAGAATCTGAGAAGTTTGACTTTGCTAACGTGCGCCTGCCACATGTCAACATCACAGCTGATCCGCTAACATGCATTATGCCACGTGTCATCATCCTATGGTGCCGACAATCGCCATTGCCATATGTCGCCATGTGTCATCCCACGTCATCGCCATATCAGCAGAAGACCAAGTCAACTTTTCCACATCACCGCCACATCATCATCAACCAATCACAGCGTGCCACGTGTCATAATCCTATGGTGCCGATAATCCACATCGCCATGTCATTGCCACATCATCGCCACGTCATCATAATCATTGATTTGTAGCTGCCTTGTCACGTGTCACATTATCAACTTATCCAGATTGCCACATGTCACCGCCTCCACAAGCCATGCAGCATGACGAGCGCGTCGCGACGCGCAAAGTCTTTCACGTTATGACGCGGAAACCCTATCGAGGCCAATAAATTAAGCTCATTTTTCTGATTTCATATGTACCTTTCTCTCTGAATTTTCTGATGTAAATAGGGAGTTTGTATCTATTCTTCTTTTAATTTCAGTTTTATGATTAATTTTTAATTACGTTATGTAATAATAATTTACTTTCTTTACTTTTTCAGTTTTTACTATTCAACATGAGGAGGTAAATCATCCTGCTATGGTGAAAGGTAAAACTTTTATTATTGCTATTTAGATTAATCTCCCTTAATTATAACATATTCACTATTTAAAATTTGACATAATGAGGATTACTACTATATTGGCCAGTTGGTAATTGATATTAAATTGATTTTAATTTGATTAAGCAAGAATACCGTCTGTTGGTCGGTTGGTAATTTATTGCCTATATGGCTGGATTATAGACAAATACTGTTACCGCCTTAATGGCTGGTAGGACTTAATTTGACTTAATCAAGTTACCGCCTATGTGGCTGGTTGGTAATGTTATCACAAGTTAATATATATTATATTAAGGGAGATATCTGAATTAGCAGTGGTAAAAGTAGATCTTTTAACTCTAGCATTTTTTTTTTATTGTAATTTTACTTTTCAGTAGTTACTTTACCATATTTACTTTTCAGTACTTTATTTAATGTCTTTTTCTTTTAAGTTTTTACTAGCCCTAGTTATGTGTCGTAACTAAGTTAGTTATCTAGGGTTGTGATGAGTTCTAATATCACCGGTTTATAAGGAGTTATTTTATAGTTTGGGTATTTTAAAGGTTTACTTATTAAGTCATAAGCTTAATGCATCTTGTTAACTGGCCACTAATAAGATTGATCTGGTAAATCTAAAATAAACTTGAGAAAGAAATTTTAGGTTTCAGTCTTAGACTTAATAGTCCACGATCTTCTTTAAGGATAGATAACCCTTTAATAGATTTCCTTACAGGATAGACATATACCTATCGGGCGGGGTAACTTTAATTGGAACTTAATCTTAATGAATCAAGGTAATTTGGTTGACATAGACATATGGTTCAATTGGGTTATACTGGGTATTTGTGTCTGACCATCGACAGAGGCTTTCGCATAATTTTGTGTTCCAGGTTAGTAAACCGATTTATTACACAAATATGAAATAACTACTTCATCTTTTAATAGATATTAGAAAGATTCACCACCCTAGATAGTTTCTTAATATTGAATTTTCTTAAACCTACTTTCAAGCAATTTTATTTACTTGTTTTTTAAGTTTAAAATCATCACCATTTCAAATCAATCAATCAATCTGTTAGGTATTAGTAATCATTTGGTCTCATTAAATTAATAGATTAGGTATTAAGTCCTCGTGGGATCGATAGTTTTTATACTACTTGAACGATACGTGTGCTTGCGTTATACGCGTGTGATTCCGCACCGGTCAAGTTTTTGGCGCCGTTACCGGGGACTTATTTTTCTTTTCACTATTAGTTTTGAGGTTAGATACCTTTACTTGTATCTAATTTTATTTTGCTTATTATTTTTGTTTTCTTATGTTTCAGGTTCTCAGACACTACATGAGACGAACCAGAAGCTTTGAAATCCGTCCGCTTGACCCAGAGATTGAAAGAACTATCAGACAGCTGAGAAGGGAAAGGCGAGAAGGCCAAGAAGCAATCATTAACATGGAACCTAAACCTTTGGAGGTTGCACCACAAATTCTCATTCGAGACATAACCATTCCGGTGGTAGATGGCCTCATTTCATTTATTGTACTTCCTCCCTTACCAGCAAATACATTGTGACATCAAAACTTGCATTCAGATGATACAACAGTCAGTTCAGTTTGGGGGAAATGCAACTGAAGATCCTAATGCCCAAATCAGCAACTTCCTAGAAGTTTGCGGCACTTTCAATTACATCCGAGGAGCTGAAGAAGTTATGATACTGCGAGTTTTTCCATATTCTTTGAAAGATAGAGCAAAGGCTTGGCTCCATTCACTACCAGCAGGTTTCATCACCACTTGGAACACTCTAGCCACCAAATTCCTTACAAAATACTTTCCACCAGCTAGAACAGTAAAACTAACGAATGACATCACGTCCATTGTACAACAAGATTCGGAAACTCTCTACGAAGCTTGGAAAAGGTACAAAGATTTGCTCCGGAAATGTCCACACCATGAGATTCCAAAATGGCTTCAAGTCCAAACTTTCTATAATGGACTTTATGGATTGATGAGAACCACAATTGATGCTGCTGCTGGAGGAGCTTTGATGGCAAAAGGAGAAGATCAAGCCTGGAACCTAATCGAAGAAATGGCCAACAATAATTCCTTATGGCCAACGGAAAGAAGCATGATCCAAAGAATTGCAGGAATTTATGAAGTTGGAGCAATTAAAGCAGTCAATGCCAAGCTGGATCAGATATGCAAATACATGGAGACTCTCAGCACGTAAAGTAATATTGGAGCCACAAGTTCACCATGTGGAGGAGCTCCAGAGCCAAACCATCTTGAAGAAATGGTGAATTATGTCAACAATTTCAACAAATATAGGAACAATCCATATTGCAACACCAACAACCCAGGGTGGAGAAATCATCATAACTTTTCATGGAGCAACAATTCAGGGCAAAAGAACTATCCACCACCTAGATTCCAGCAAAGAACAAAGGGCCAGGAGCATGAAAAAGAACCAGTAATGGCAGAAGTGCTAGCTCAGTTAAAAAAATATGAAGCTACGTTTCAAGCCAATCAGCTCTATCAAAGCACTGGAGAATCAAATTGGACAATTGTCTAATGCTTAGAGTTACAGACAGCTAGAAATCTTCCCAGCAACAACAGAACCAAATCTAAGGAACCGAGGGAAGGAGCAATGTCAAGCCATTACCTTGAAAAGCGGTACTGAAATCAATAAAGATGTTGGAATTAAGGCATTAATCAAGGAAGTTCCTAAAGATTTAGTTCCACAGATGGAGGAAAAAAGAAGCAAATGAAAAAGAACAGATCACTCCCCTCCACCTTTCCTTAGCGTCTTCAGAAAAACAAACTGGACAAGCAGTTTGCTCGATTCCTGGAGGTGTTCAAAACTACGTATCAACATCCCATTCGCAGAAGCGTTGGTAGAAATGTATAAGACAGTAGCATTATCAGAAGAATGTATGTGCCATCATTCAGAGGAAACTTCCCCCAAAGTTGAAAGATTCTGGCAGTTTCACAGTCCCTTGCACACATGGAGAATATATATCGGTAAGACTTTATATGATTTTTAGGTGCAAGGTTAATTTAATGCCTTTTTCTATTTACAGGAAACTGGACTTGGAGAAGCAATGCCTACCCCTCATCTCACTACAACTTGCTGATCATACGCTCGCATTTCTGAAAAGAGTCGTGAAAATGTGATGGTCAAAAGTTGACCCCACTCATTCTTCTAGTAAATTTCATCATCATTGACATGGAATGTTGGGTTTCTACTATAGTCCCAAGTGTTGGATAATATGACCCATAGCGTCACTATTTGCACAGATCATTGTGTTGTTGTAGCAAATTAACTATGTAATAAGGAAATTGCACTCTCATCATTTGTGATTAGATCACCCATAGATATATAAATGAAGAGAGGTCCCTATGATTAGTTCCTGGATTGAGATGATATGAGACAGTATCAGTCCACGAAGGATTAATCATTAAATATCCCTAGCCGTAGTATTATCGAGACTGGACATCGATAATGCGGAATAGGCTAGTATTGCACTTGTGTGCGTTGTGAGGGCACAACGGCATAGTTCTCATATATATAAGTATTGGATACTTATGCAAGTGCGATAGGAGGTCGTGTTTCACCGATGGTACGGGAAACAGCTTCGCTCTGGACCCCCTCGGAATCCCATTGGTATTATGACTATGTGTCTATGGGAGGCCGAAATCAAGGTAGGTGTGTATAGTCTTAACCTGAGACTTGCATCGCTAATACTTACGATAATCGATAAACTTTGGTCTTGGTGGTAGGGGGCTTTGACCGGTTCTGTGTACACCACTTCTGGGTTATCAGAGAGTCGTAGAGTATTGGGTGTGATGTCAAGACGGAAGTGTCACTTCAGTCATATTGGAGATGATGTCACGCAGGATACGGTACTAGTGCTCTTGAGTGTTGCGCAACCAATCGGGATATTGTGACCAGGTCATGTATATCCGATTATAGAGACTATGTTACCAGACATCCGATATGTGCTTCGGACGGGGTAGACACTTATCCAGCCCCAGCCCTAGCACGTGATTATCCGATACTGGGCCGATACGCACAATACTACGGTATACTACGCTTGATATAGATCCTTATTCCTGTAAGGATGTTTCCGGAGAATTGGATAGACATGGTGCTTTGCTAGAAGCCAACATTGTCTTGTAAATCGGTAAAACGTAGTACGAGGTACTTACGTGTTCCGATAGTCCGACGACCGATTTGACTGCCAACATATCCGGGGATCTCATGGGTCGCTTCCCAAGATTCACCGATGACGTATGACTCGCACTTATATTAATCTGGGATTAATTAGATGAGAGAGAAAATTAATCTGGGATTAATTGCGGAGATATTTTATCTAGGATAAAATAACGATTAAAGAGAGAGAAACATTAATTTGGAATTAATCGAGGAATTAATATATTTGATATATTAATCGAAATTGGATTTCGACGCGGAATTAAAATTAGATTTTAATTCGGGCGAACGAATTAATTTAGAATTAATTCGTTAGCGACGTGAATAGTGATTTCGCTTGGCGTAATCGTTTAATATTACGACGCAACGGAAAATTCGTTAATTTGGAATTAGCGAACCCGAGCCCGAGATTTTTACGAGCGCATTCGTATTTAGAATTCGAGTGCGGCACGTCAAATCAAGCGTCAAATCGCTAGTCGCATAGCGTCACATCAAGCGTCAAATCATGTCACTTTGAGTGATGTGACAATTGATTGGATTGATTGATGTTTGAAAAGTGATGTGATGTGACTTGTTGATTGAGAGGTGATGTGTGTTGTTGACATAAAGTCAAATGGCTTTGAAATGAAAAACAAATGTAATTCATTTGGCATTTGATGCATAAAGCAAAGCAAAAACCGAATTTGACAATTACACACAACACTTTTCATTTTCCCTCCTCTCTCTCCTCTTCTTCCTTCTCTCCATCTTCACGGTTTTGTTGTTCTTTCTTGGCAGTGGACTGCCGAATTTTAACCAACAAAATAAAGGGAAGCAAGTGAGTTTTGTGGCAAAACAAGAGTGCTAGCACACTCCGAGTTCAATGCGAAGGTGATAGGGAAGTTAACCCATGAGCCGGGAAGCCATTCGGTGAAGCTTGGAGCTTCAAAACTTGAAGACAGGGGCGCACATCACTGTTCACAGCAGCCCACTGCCTCCAAACAGTGAGGGAAATTCGAATTTTGTTGCCCAAATCGTCGCTCAACCGCTCGATGTAAGTATTCCGCACTTCCGTCGTTGTATTCACTTGATATTCATGCTTGAGTTTTGATCTTGGGACCTTGAAAAACTCCAACAATGGCATCATGAGCTTAGGTTAAAAGCATGAAAAGTTAGGGATAAAATTTGGGCAAACTTGATTGTGAGCATGATAAATGAAATTGGATGGATTTGTATGCTTAATTGTGTTTGTATTGAATATTGATTAGGTCAATTTGAAGAAATTTGATTGGATCAATTTTCCCCCCAAACTTTCCTCTTGGCCGAAATGATATGTGTTTTAATGTCTTGGGATTTTTGATTTTTGACAATTGGAAGTGTTGGAAATCATTCGGGATGATGATTTAACGTCGATTGCGGAATCAATTGGATTGAATTCGATTTGGACGAAAAATCCCCAAATTGCCAAGTATGTCATGAAACTTTAAATTGGGAAAAATGAAATTGAGCATGCAATTATGAAATTGGATGATTAAGTATGCTTAATACATGTTTAATTGATGATTGGTTTGGATCAATTTGATTAAATATGTTTAGAACAAATTTCCCCAATTTTGAATGTATGTCATGAAACTTTAAATTGGGTAAATGAAATTGAGCACAATTATGAAATTGGATGATTAAGTATGCTTAATACATGTTTAATTGATGATTGGTTGGATCATTTGATTAAATTTTGTTTAGAACAAAATTTCCCCAATTTTGATGTGTTGGCCGAATAGGAATATGCCCTAAATCTTGGTAATTTTGTTTCGTTGATCATTGGATGACTTGAAACGATTGAGGTATGTTGATTTGATGTCGAATTGGTTTTAATTGGATTGAAACAAATCGGACATGTAATTAACCTTATTGCCAAGAATAAAGTAAAGCATGTAATGAGTTTGATTTTAATCTTGACGTGTTGGACATGTGATGATGAAATTGAGCATGATTAATTAGCCTAATTTGTGTTTTGGAAATAATAGTTTAGGTGATTAATCATGATATACACTTTAGGTAATTAAATTGCGAGATTGGATTTGTGTAATTTAATTAATAAGGCTAATTTTGGAAATTGAGCTTGAATTGTTGTAAATGGGCTTATTGGGCTTTGTTGTACAAAGTTAGGTTTAGGCAAAATTGGTTGGATCCAATTAGGCCCAAAACCGCTACCATAAAGCCCAAATGCGACTTATGGACCTTTAAAGTTTAATTGGGCCTAATGGGCCAAGATTGATTTCTAGGCTTATGGGGTAACTCCCGGATTGGATTTTGGTTATTCGGTTTGACACGAATTGACCAAAAGTCCACGCCTTAAGAAATTAATTAAAAGCCCATTAGACTTTAATTAAATTAATATTGGATATTCATCGGGCTTTGAGACCCGAAACGATTAAATTTGGAATTTAAGTCGTAAGGTTCGTAAATAAAGTGTAAGATTTAATTTGGAATTAAATAATTGGATTAGTATTAAATACATATTAAATTAGATTTAATTATGTAGTTTAATTTAATTCGAGAATTCGTACTTTAAGTACTTATTCGCAAAAACGAGTTTGACTCGAACAAAATCAAATCGTTGTTTGAACATTGGATGATCACTAATTATCAGATTAATTAATTGGATTAGATTGATTGATAACATGCTTGAGTGAATACGTGGTTGCGATGCATGAATAATGTATATCGGATGGATATTAGTCGGGTGGGACAATTTTGGAAATTGTAATAAATTTGATTTATAAATTGGACCTGCGTGTCCAGCCTTATCACCTTTATACTCTTTATATTCTCTTCTCACCTATTCCCCTCAATGTAAATGAGGTTTCTTTAGAAGTGTAGTGTAACGGGTAGAAGTAAATACAAGTGCTAGCTTTGGAGAGAGAAAATGAGAGATTTGATCTAGGATCAATGTAAAGTATCCATCCGCATATCCATCAAACGAAAAAATGCCTCAAGATAATATTAAGAAGCGATTATCCCTCCATTGAATGATTCTTGTTCAAGATCCAATTGGCATTGGTTTGTTGGCCAAAGTCAAGACCTTGTCAATTATGGATGTACTTGAATCATGAGGGTTTTGTTCCACATCGGTGTCTTGTCCAAGTTGTGATTTTGTTGGCCAAAGTCAAGATCACTTCTTGTCCAACGACATTGATTACGAAACTTTCCTTGTCAATGGGTCCCGCTTAACTGGAATCATTAGGTTTGTTGTGCCAAAGCCAAGGCCTAGATGATTCGGAGGATAAGGTTAGGAAAATGTATTAGATACATTGGCATAAGTAATATGTTTAGGACTTGGATGTCCACCTAACCGGATCTGGGAATTGGATTGGATCCAATTGATCTGTGAGATCTACCTGGTTAAATAGCATACAGCTTGTTGGCCAAAGTCAAGGTTGTATGTTATTTAACAGGATCCTAGCCCACTAGGAAACACGGTTTCCCGAGTACTCCACAGAGGGTTAGAGGCTCGACGAAAAATAGTGGGAGGCAAGTATTGAATTTGCAACATTCGTTCAATTACTCGCTAAACACGCTCATTTATATTTTTTCTCGTCACATTAATCAAAAGTATTAGTTGGACTAATTTTTATGTTGTTTTAATAAACAGTTGGACTGTATTATAGTTGATTATATATAATTGGATTATATTAATCAATATATTTGAATTAATTAATTTCAGTTTACAGTTGATTTTATAATTGGATTATAGTAATCAATGTAATTGAGGTTAATTAATTTGGATTATATTTGATTATATAGTTGGACTATTATAATCATTATAATAAATAGTACCACTAATCGTTGATTAAATAGTTGGACTATTGTAATCAAGATAAAATTGAAAAGTTGGATATTTAAAATATAATCTTGGATTAAAATATTTTAAATGATTTAATTTTCAAATTGGGAATAATTTCAAGATGGTCTTGGAAATTAATAAGTTATTTTATTTGATAAAATAATGATTTATGCCTAAAGCCCGGAGTTAAGCGAATAAGTGGAATATGAAATTTGGAATATTCATATAATGATAACTTTAGCGCTTAATCCATTAAGCTTGTCGTAGTATACTCCCTAATTTCTGAATCAGAATTAAGGATTAGGTCTTCTAGGAAGATAATAGGACAAATCCTAAGAAGGAATTGAAGACGAGCAAGGCTCTTACTTCAAATATGTTTGTCATAATTATGTTCACAACTAGTATTGAAATTGGATTTTAAATACTTAGTGTGATACATAAATATGTACTGTTGTGCAGAATCTGCTTTAAGCAGGATACTGACTTCAGATGAGATTACTCTGCGAATTGAAAACGGGACGATAGTCGCTGTTTTAACCGTAGATACCTAACTTTAGGAATTACCCTTGGGTATGTACTTAAATTAGGGAACTGTTATAATGTAACTAGTTTGACTAGAAACATTATCTTTATATCAGTGTATAACCCGCTGCGGGTGTACCTTTATATTCTAGAACACTAAAGTGTTTTATTATATAAAGATGATATTGAGATAAACACATTAGATGTGAATAACAGAATTTATATTTGAATATAAATAATATCTCAAATACATAACATGACAAATAAATAGCTCAAACTGATTTGATCAATTAAGAAACTTAATTGTGGCATAGTTGTCAGGGACACTACTAAACAAGAATCGTATATCCGCACTTTTGAAGAGCGGGTACTAGGACTGATTTGATTCTATTCAAATAAAGTCTACGAATCTAGTTTATTAAGCAAAGTGCTTAAAACACCTTTACTCGGTAAAAGTGAAAATGCCACCGATCTGTTAGCCCTAGTTCATAGTGAAGCAAGTGGGCCCGTGTCTAGCTAGGCTAGAGGTGGATATGAATATTACGTGACCTATACGGATGTGGCATCGCGTAATGGTTGTGTGTTTCTTTTGAAGAACACAAATCGAAAACTTTTATAGTTTCGACACGGAATAACAAACAGATCGGTTATAGTATTACACCATCACGGTAAGACCGTAATGAAAATACTTAAGCAGTAAGTTTCTCGTATACTTGAAAGAGTATAGTATTCTTTCAATGAGGACTCCTCTCGGAACACGTCATTTTGACGGTGTGTCCGAACAGGATTAACCGAATTTTGTTAGACATAATAAGGTTAATCACGAGTCGCTTTGAGCTACCATTTCCTTCAACGGATAAGCTTTAAACAGTGCAAGAACTTATTTTGAATAAGGTTCCATAATAATCTGTTTGACAGATATCATATTAGATATGAACGGGAAAGAAACCGGGTTTCTCATTCCTGACTATTTGGGTATGCTTGGCATATGTTTGGATGATACCAAACTAAAACCCAAATATGATAAGTGCCAATTGTAGGTCATCCTAGGGATACCATAAGTATTGTACTTAACACCTCACTAGAGAACAATTAGATTGTTGCTCACCATGCGGTTTTCCTAAGAGGAATACCGATATGCAGTGGTAAGTGGGAGGATAGTATAACTCGATGAAAATCGGAGTAATACTGTTCTAGGCACTGAATCTTAATGGAACATATATAGTTCATCAAGGATGAAACTATACCATTAATCTTCGAATACACGAGAACAAAGGAAGTGATACGAGGTATCGACTCCCTATTATGACAAAGTGTCATGAGTCCGAAATGGATTCCATGTATATCAACCAAGTTTGGATACTAGTTGATGTACCACATGGCATTGTGCCTATTGGTACTATAAGTCTTCAAGGAAGACGTACATGGATGGCAATATACCAACGTATAAAGCTAGGCTTTTAACGGAAAGGTATCGTTATCGACATTGTGTTGATTACGATTCAACCTTTTACCTATTGCCACGGTAGATCCATTTGGATGATGCTTGCTGACGCGAGCATAAGTTCTTGGAATTATCATTTTGATGTAATCATAATGGTGTATGATTTAATTCAAAATGAAAATGATTCTTGTGTAATAAGAGGGTTAGTGGGAGCGCACTGACAGTGGCTGTCCTATAAAATAATGATAATACGTCATTTCTTGGAAATGATATTCCCATAAAATAAATGTCGGGGAAAGCTTGGCTTTCGAAATACTCTCCGTGGAACCGTACATTGAAAAATGTACAAGACCTGGTGTATCATACGCTTTGAGCATATGGATTCACAAACAGGCTAATCCGAGTGATAGTCACTGGATTGATGTTAGGAACATCCGTTAGTATCTTAGAGAACTAAGGATGCTGTCTTAGTCTATGGAGTAGGAGAACTTGAAGTGACTGGGATCACTGTAGCAAGTTTCCTATAACCGATAAAGACGACTAAAAGTCGCAAACGGTACTATACAGTTTGAATAACGGTGCAGTAAGCTGGAAATCTTCCAAGCAAGATACTGTTACCGCATAAACAACAAATGCGGGTTAATTGCAGCAGCTGAGGCAGCAATAGAAGTCATTTGGGTCGATACATATCTAATTAGATTAGATATAGTTCTGTTAGCAGCTGAGCTAGGCATCAGCACAGGCTAAAGAATTAATGGTCTCATCAACGATCCAGATATATACTTCTATATCATCTGATTCGTTCGGATCATACATCGTGGCGATGTGATGATCGTATAAATCGCGTTAAATGATAATCAAACAAATCCGCTGACGAAAACCTTTCCTCAGCAATTTGAGCGAACCGTACATAGTTCGGGTGTAGGACACTTGAGTGACTCGCTACGTGCCAAGTGGGAGATTGTTGGATAATATGACCCATAGCGTCACTATTTGCACAGAACATTGTGTTGTTGTAGCAAATTAACTATGTAATAAGGAAATTGCACTCTCATCATTTGTGATTAGATCACCATAGATATATAAATGAAGAGAGGTCCCTATGATTAGTTCCTGGATTGAGATGATATGAGACAGTATCAGTCCACGAAGGATTAATCATTAAATATCCCTAGCCGTAGTATTATCGAGACTGGACATCGATAATGCGGAATAGGCTAGTATTGCACTTGTGTGCGTTGTGAGGGCACAACGGCATAGTTCTCATATATATAAGTATTGGATACTTATGCAAGTGCGATAGGAGGTCGTGTTTCACCGATGGTACGGGAAACAGCTTCGCTCTGGATAGACCCCTCGGAATCCCATTGGTATTATGACTATGTGTCTATGGGAGGCCGAAATCAAGGTAGGTGTGTATAGTCTTAACCTGAGACTTGCATCGCTAATACTTACGATAATCGATAAACTTTGGTCTTGGTGGTAGGGGGCTTTGACCGGTTCTGTGTACACCACTTCTGGGTTTATCAGAGAGTCGTAGAGTATTGGGTGTGATGTCAAGACGGAAGTGTCACTTCAGTCATATTGGAGATGATGTCACGCAGGATACGGTACTAGTGCTCTTGAGTGTTGCGCAACCAATCGGGATATTGTGACCAGGTCATGTATATCCGATTATAGAGACTATGTTACCAGACATCCGATATGTGCTTCGGACGGGGTAGACACTTATCCAGCCCCAGCCCTAGCACGTGATTATCCGATACTGGGCCGATACGCACAATACTACGGTATACTACGCTTGATATAGATCCTTATTCCTGTAAGGATGTTTCCGGAGAATTGGATAGACTTGGTGCTTTGCTAGAAGCCAACCTTGTCTTGTAAATCGGTATAAACGTAGTACGAGGTACTTACGTGTTCGGATAGTCCGACGACCGATTTGACTGCCAACATATCCGGGGATCTCATGGGTCGCTTCCCAAAGATTCACCGATGACGTATGACTCGCACTTATATTAATCTGGGATTAATTAGATGAGAGAGAAAATTAATCTGGGATTAATTGCGGAGATATTTTATCTAGGATAAAATAACGATTAAAGAGAGAGAAACATTAATTTGGAATTAATCGAGGAATTAATATATTTGATATATTAATCGAAATTGGATTTCGACGCGGAATTAAAATTAGATTTTAATTCGGGCGAACGAATTAATTTAGAATTAATTCGTTAGCGACGTGAATAGTGATTTCGCTTGGCGTAATCGTTTAATTACGACGCAACGGAAAATTCGTTAATTTGGAATTAACGAACCCGAGCCCGAGATTTTTACGAGCGCATTCGTATTTAGAATTCGAGTGCGGCACGTCAAATCAAGCGTCAAATCGCTAGTCGCATCTAGCGTCACATCAAGCGTCAAATCATGTCACTTTGAGTGATGTGACAATTGATTGGATTGATTGATGTTTGAAAAGTGATGTGATGTGACTTGTTGATTGAGAGTGATGTGTGTTGTTTGACATAAAGTCAAATGGCTTTGAAATGAAAAACAAATGTAATTCATTTGGCATTTGATGCATAAAGCAAAGCAAAAACCGAAATTGACATTACACACACACTTTCATTTTCCCTCCTCTCTCTCCTCTTCTTCCTTCCTCTCTCATCTTCACGGTTTTGTGTTCTTTCTGGCAGTGAACTGCCGAATTTTAACCAAAAATAAAGGGAAGCAAGTGTGTTTTGTGGCAAAACAAGAGTGCTAGCACACTCCGAGTTCAATGCGAAGGTGATAGGGAAGTTAACCCATGAGCCGGGAAGCCATTCGGTGAAGCTTGGAGCTTCAAAACTTGAAGACAAGGGGCGCACATCACTGTTCACAGCAGCCCACTGCCTCCAAAACAGTGAGGAAAATTCGAATTTTGTTGCCCAAATCGTCGCTCAACCGCTCGATGTAAGTATTCCGCACTTCCGTCGTTGTATTCACTTGATATTCATGCTTGAGTTTTGATCTTGGGACCTTGAAAAACTCCAACACCAAGGATCATTTAAGCAAGAAATCATGTGAATACAATAATGAAGTATGGCGGAATCATACTTACCATGATCAGATGTGAGATGCGTCGAACAACAAAATTTTTTGCTCCACCATGGAAGCTCTCGGCCAAGCTCATCTTTGTTGTCAATTTGTTTTCTTCAAGCTCCATGGAAATGATCTTCAAGCTCCAAGCTTTGGAATGGATTTCATGCTCATAGGAAAGGTTTCCCTATCACCTTTGTATGCCCTATTAGGTGTTCTAGCACTAGGAAATTTTGCCAGAAAATTTCCCTAAATGTTCTTACATCTCTCGGCCTTGAGGAGAAGAGAGAAGAAATTTTTGGCCCTTGGGAGAAATTGGGAGAAGGAGGGAGAGAGATGGAGTTGTGTGTATATTGTGTTTAATTGATTTCCAAAATCTAATACACAAAAATAAATTACCAAAGTCAAATAAGGTACAAGGCAATAAAGTCTTCCACCACCACCATCAATCATGAATAGTGACAAGGTGTCATTCACCAAAAAGGTGACAAGACTCCTATCACATGAATGACTAATGATTTGAAGCTTGATGTGACTTGTGGGCCCCACTCGATTCGAAATACGAGTGGACCCGTAAACACTCCCGGGCTCGGGTTCGTTAATTCTGAATTAATGAATTTTTGTTGCGACGAAATTAAATCAAATTTAATTAAATAATTATGCCTAGCAAGATTATTATTCACGCCGCTAACGAATTAATTCTAACAACTCGTTTGCCCGAATTAAAATCTAATTTTAATTCCGCGTCGAAATCCAATTTCGTTTAATATATCGAATATATTATTTTATCGATTAATTCCAAATTAATCATTCTCTCTCTTTAATTAATATTTTATCCCAGATAAAATATCTCCGTAATTAATCATTGATTTATTTTCTCTCTCATCTATTTAATCCCAGATTTATAATGTGCGAAGGTGAATCTTCGAGAAGCGACCCATGAGATCCCTGGATATATTGGCAGTAAATCCGGTCGTCGGACTATTCGAACACGTACGTACCTAGTACTACGTTTTTACCAATTTACAAGATAAGGTTGGCTTCTAGCAAAGCGCCATGCCTACCCAATTCTCCAGAAATATTCTTAAAGGAATTTTGTAATCTATATCAGGCGTAGTATACATAGTATTATGTATATCGATCCAGTATCATATGTCACGTGCTAGGCCTGAGGCTGGGAATGTGTCTGACCCGTACGAAACACATGTTGGATATCTGATAACTAGTCTCTTTAATCGGATAAACATGACCTTGTCATAATATCCCGATAGTTGCAGCATATAAGATCACCAATTCCGTATCCTATGTGATCAACATCTCCATATGTCTGAAGTGATACTTCCATCTTGACATCACACCCAATACACTACGATTCTCAATATACCCAGAAGAGGTGTATACAGAACCGGTTAAAGCCCTGGATGACCAAAACCAAAGTATATTGATTGTCGCAAGTATTAGCGGTGTAAGTCTCAGGTTAAGACCAAATACACCTACCTTGAAGCGGACTCCCATAGACATACAGACATACTACCAATGGGATTCCACGGGGTCTATCCAGAGCGAAGCTGTTTTCTGTATCATCGGTAAAACACAACCTCCTATCGCACTTGCATAAGTATCCAATACTTAAATATATGAGAATAATGTCGTTATTCCCTCACAATACGCACAAGTGTAATACTAGTTTATTCCATATTATCGATGTCCAATCTCGATAATATTACGACTAGGGATATTTAATGATTAAACCTTTGTGGATTGATACTGTCTCATATCATCTCAATCCGGAACTAATCATAAGGACTTTTATCATTTATATATATCTTGGTAATCCAATTACAAATGATAAAAGAGCAATTTCCTTTGTCACATAGTTAATTTATACAACAACACCATGATCTATACAAATAGTGATTCTATCGGTCATAATTGTCCAACAATCTCCTACTTGGCCTATAGCCAATCACTTAGGTGTCTTACACCTGAACTTTGTACGGGTGGCTCAAACTTCTACTAAGAAACAGCCTTCGTCAGTGGATTTATAAGGTTATCATCTGATGCGATTTATTCGATCATCACATCGCCACGATGTATGATCCGACGAACCAGATGAACCCATATGAAGTACATATCGGATCGTTGATGAGACCATTAATTTTTTAGCCTATGTTGTAGCCTAGCTCAGTTGCTAACAGAATTATTTCTAATCTAATTAGAATTATTTAGATCCAAAATGCTACTTTTACTGTGACAGTTGCAATAAAATTCCGCTTTTGTTGTTTATTCGGTGACAGTATCTTGCTTGGAAGATTTCCAGCTCACTGTTCCATTATTCAAACTGTATAGTACCATTTTGCGACTTATAGTCGTCTTGTCGTTTTGGAAACTTGGAATAGTGATCTCAGTCACTTCAAGTTCTCATTCTCCATAAATTAATAAAGCATCCTTAGATCATCTAAGATATATAAGGATGTTCTTAACGTCAATCCAGTGCTATCACTTGGATTGTCCTGATTGTGACTCCATATGCTCAAAGCGTATGAGACATCAGGTCGCGTATATTTATTTCAATATACGAGTTCTCGGAGAGTGTCAACAACTTTTAGATCTAACCTAGTAGATCCTTATTCCTAGAATAAAGGTTGTCTCTCCCAAGAATTCTACAGAGAATTTTTCTTGAAAGCCAAGCTTTCACCGATTATATTATGGGAATGTCATTTCCAAGAAATGATATATCATCATTATATTGGACATTCACTGTCAGTGCGCTCCCACTAACCTCCTTATATATACAAGAATCATATTCGTTTTGAATTAAATCATATATCATTATGATTACATCAAAACGATTATTCCAAGAACATAATGATTGCTTTAATCCATACATGGATCGAATTAACTCGCAAACCCTGTTTGCTTGTTTTGGTAAGACAAAACAGTTAGGATGTTGATAAACATCCTCCAAAAGGTTTCCGTTAAGGAAAATGATCTTGACGTTCTGCTACCATATTTCATAAATGAAACATACAACATTAGCAAGCATTATCCAAATGGATTCAACCATGGCAACAGACAAAAGGATTCGTCGTAACCAACACTATGTTGGTGACGATACCCTTTCTGTACAAGCCTAGCTATGTGCATTTATATGTTGCCATCCATGTATCTCTTCCTTGAAGACCTTAATAGTACCAACAGACACAATGTCTTGCGGTACAACAACCAGTGTCCAAACATGGTTGGTATACATGGAATCCATTTTAGACATTATGGCACTTTGCCATAATAGGTAGTCGATACCTTGTGTCACTTCCTCTTACGTAGTCAGTTTTCTCAATAAGATTGACATCTTTATGAGGTGAGATCAGAAACCCATACCTCCCAGGTTGTTTTCTGACTCTCTCCAACCACGCGGTTCTTGTTATTTGAAGATTATGGTACAGTTTCATCTTTGATGAACTGTTTGTGTTCCACTAAGGAATTGGTGCCTGGAACAGTATTACTACGATTTTCATCGAGTTTTACTGTCCTCCCACTTACCACTGCATATAGGTGTTCCTCTTACGAATACCGCATAGAGAGCAACAATTACATTGTTCTCTTGTGAGATGTATAAGTACTATACTTTGATTTCCCTAGGATAATCAATTACAGATAGGCACTTATCCAAATTGGGTTTTAGTTTGGTATCATCCAAATGTATGCCTAGCATTCCCAAATATTCAGGAATGAGAAACCCGGTTTCTTTCCTGTTCATATCTAATATGAATTCTGTCTAATAGATTTTTATGGAACCTTATTCAAAATAAGTATTGCACTGTTAAATGCTTATCCCTTTGAAGGAAAATGGTAGCTCAGAGCGACTCATGATTAACCTTATCATGTCCAACAAAATTTGGTTTCTCCGTTCGGACACACCGTGAAATTGACGTGTTCCGGGAGGAGTCCACTGTGAAAGAATACTATACTCTTTCAAGTAATTTGAGAAACTTATTGCTTAAGTATTTTCCATCTCGGTCTTACTGTGATGGTTTTAATACTTTAGCCGTTCTGTTTATCTACTTCGTGTCGAAACTTTCTGAAAGTTTCTGATTTGTGTTTCTTAAAGAAACACATAACCATAACGTGATGCCACATCCGTAAAGGTTACAAAGTATTACTATCCACCTCTAGCCTAGCTAGATATGGGCCCACTTACGTCATTATGAACTAGGGCTAACAGATCGGTGGCACTTACACTTTTACCAAGTAAAAGGTATTTTAGGCACTTTGCCCAATAAACTAGATTCGTAGACATCATTTGTTTAGAATAAAATTCGTCCTAGTATCCACTCTTCAAAAGTGTGGATATACGAGTCTTGTTTAATGTTAGACAATTATGACCCATAGCGTCACTATTTGTACAGATCACGGTGTTGTTGTACAAATTAACTATGTGACATAGGAGATTGCACTCGTATCATTTGTGATTAGATCACCTAGATATATAAATGATAAGAGGTCCCTATGATTTGTTCCTGGACGGAGAATGATATGAGACAGTATCAGTCCATGAAGGATGAATCATTAAACATCCCTAGTCAGAGCATTATCGAGATTGGACATCGATGAATGCGTAAAAGACTAGTATTACACTTGTGCGCGTTGTGAGGGCACAACAGCATAGTTCTCATATATTTGGGTATTGGATACTCATGCAAGTGTAATAGGAGGTTGTGTTTCACCGAAGGTACAGGAAACAGCTTCGCTCTGGATTAGACCCCCCTCGGAATTCCATTGGTAGTATGACTACATGTCTATGGAAGTCCGAAATCAGGGTAGGTGTATTTGGTCTTAACCTGAGACTTGCACCGCTAATACTTGCGACAATCAATATACTTTGGTTGAGGTCGTCCAGGGCTTTAACGGTTCTGTATACGCCAATACTGGGTACATTGAGAATCGTAGTGTGTTGGGTGTGATGTCAAGACGGAACTGTCACTCCAGTCATATGGAGTTGATGATCACGCAGGGATACAAAACTCGTTCTCTATATAAGGTTGCAACCGTCGGGATAATATGAATTGGTCATGATTATCCGATTTTAAAGAGACTAGTTGCTTGTTATCCGATATATGCTTCGTACGGGGCAGACACTCTACCAGCCCTAGGCTTTGCATGTGATCATTCGATACTGGACAGAAATACGCAATACTATGGTATACTACGCTTGATATAGATCCTTATTCCTGTAAGGATATTTCCGGAGAATTGGGTAGGCATGGTGCTTTGCTAGAAGCCAACCTTGTCTTGTAAATCGGTAAAACGTAGTACTTGGTACTTGCGTGTTCGGATAGTCCGACGACCGATTTGACTGCCAACATATCCGGGGATCTCATGGGTCGCTTCCCAAAGATTCACCGATGACGTATGACTCGCATTTTTATTAATCTGGGATTAATATGATGAGAGAGAAAATTAATATGGGATTAATTGCGGAGATATTTTATCTAGGATAAAATGTCGATTAAAGAGAGAGAAACATTAATTTAGAATTAATAGAGGAATTAATATATTTGATATATTAATTGAAATTGGATTTCGACGCGGAATTAAAATTAGATTTTAATTCGGGCGAACGAATTAATTTAGAATTAATTCGTTAGCGACGTGAATAGTGATTTTGCTTGGCGTAATCATTTAATTACGACGCAACGAAAAATTCGTTAATTTGGAATTAGCGAACTCGAGCCCGAGATTATTTGCGAGCGTATTCGTATTTGGAATTCGAGTGCGGCACATCAAATCAAGCATCAAGTCGCTAGTCGCATCTAGCGTCACATCAAGCGTCAAATCATGTCACTTTGAGTGATGTGACAATTGATTGGATTGATTGATTGATGTGGCGATTGATTGGATTGATAAAGTGAAGTGATGTGACTTGATGTGATAAAGGTGATGTGTGTGGTTGGGAATTAAACCCAAATGTGTGTGAAATGAATTTCAAATGAAATTTAAGTGTATTTAATGCATAAAGTTCCACCAAAACCGTATACACTAATCACTCTCATTTTCCCTCCTCTCTCTCTCCTCTTCTTCCTTCTCTCCATCACACGCCATTTTCTCTTTCTCAAAGGCAGTGAACTGCCAAGTTTTACAAAAGAAAATGGGGGAAGCTAAGTTTGTTTTGTGGAAAAACAAGAGTGCTAGCACACTCCGGGATCATGCCAAGGTGATAGGGAAGCACTACTGTGAAGCTTGGAGCTTCAAATCTCTCATCATATTAATCCCAGATTAATAAAAATGCGAGTCATACGTCATCGGTGAATCTTCGGGAAGCAACCCAAGAGATCTCTGGATATATTGGCAGTAAATCCAGTCATCGGACTACCCGAACACGTACGTACCTCGTACTACGCTTTTACCGATTTAGGAGACAAGGTTGGCTTCTAGCAAAGCGCCATGTCTACCCAATTCTCTAGAAACATTCTTACTGGAATATACGATCTTTATCAGGCATAGTATACCGCAGTATTGCGTATTGTGATCTAGTATCGGATGTCACGTGCAAGGCCTGGGGCTGGAATAGTGTCTGCCATGTACGAAGCACATATCAGATATCTAGCAACTAGTCTCTTTGAATCAGATAATCATGACCTTGTCATATTATCCAGATGGTTGCAACACAATAGAGAACCAGTTCTGAATCCCTACGTGATCATCATCTCCATATGTCTGATGTGATACTTCCGTCTTGACATCAAATCCGTCCAAGTATCCATTCTTCGAAAGTGTGGATATGTGAGTCTTGTTTATGTGTCTCCAAATGACAGTGCCATATATAAGTTTCATCTTTGTTACTCATTTTGAGCCTTTTGTTTGTTATATTAAATGTTGGAGATAGATTTATATTCAAAATATAAAGACTATTATTTGCAACAGCAGTACAAATTTCTACATCATTTTTATATAAGTAACACCCAGTGTTCCGAAAAGCAAAAGTATACCCACATTGGGTTAACATAGATACAAATATGATGTTCCTAGTCAAACTAGGTACATAATAACAGTCTTTAAGTTGAAGTACATGCCCCGAGGGTAATTCCAAAATAAAAGTTTCCAACACGCAGATCAATCTCCCATGAAGCCAATCTCCTGCTAATATGCAGATCCTGCACATCAGTACATATATGAATACCACAACCAGAATCAAAAATCCAATTCTTAAAACTAGAAGTAGTCATGTTTATCTCAATAACAAACATACCTGAGGCCGGTGCCTTGCCCGCCTTTATCTCATTCTGGAGCGCCTTGTACTCACGGCAGTCACGCTTCCAGTGACCCCGTTTGCCGCACTGGAGGCAAACAACCTGAGATTTGTCCTTAGGCTTCCCGGAAGCCTTTGACGATTTGGCCTTGCCCTTTCTTTTATGCTTCTTCTTCTTCATACCTCCAGTTGCATTGGGCCCAGCCCTCGGTGTCTGAGATGTCGAAGCAAAGTGCGTCTCGCGCTTGTTGCCCTTCAGAAGCTCCTTCTCAGCTTCATTAAGAGTAGACAATAACTTTCCAAGAGTATCATCAGTATTCATCAAATTATAGTTTATGATGAACTGTCTCCAGGTGTCGGGGAGAGATTGCAAGACCATGTCTATAATAATATCAGCCTCAAAGACTATCCCCATCGTAGCTAGCTCATCTATGTCAGCAATCATCTGTGCCACATGGGACTCAACAGACATGCCTTCTGAAATACATGAACGGACGAGCTTCTTAACTAACTCATATCTCTGCGAATTCTTGTTAGATCAGTGAAGATCTTGCAACATCACCAAGATGTTATAAGGATCTAAGTACCTATTTTGTCTACCGAAATGTTGAGTCATGGAAGCAAGCATAATAGACTGAGCAGTATCACAATCATCATTGTGAGTCTTCCAAAGCTCCAGCTCAAGTGTCTGGTCAAGTGTGGGTTTAGGCCCAAGAGGTGTCTGAATGGTGTATAACAACCTCTCGGCTCCAAGAACTATCCTTAGATTCATTTCCCAATCGGCAAAGTTCGTGCCCTTAAAGACATTCTCACCCATGATAATGTCTCAGACATTTCCCTTTCCAGTCATCTTGACTACGACAGTCCAACTATCTAGTCAACGATATTTGGGTACAGTCTAACTGTTACAAGAAAAATAACATTATATTAGTCCAACTAATAAAATAATTTTGACGAAATAATTTTGAAAGCGCGTAAAGTTAAGTATCTGAATGAAATTGCAAATTTAATACTAGCCTCCCACTATTTTTCGGCGAGCCTCCAACCCTCTGTTGAGTACTCGGGAAACCCAGTTTCCTAGTAGGCTAGGATCCCGTTAAATAACACAAACCTTGACTTTGGCCAACAAGCTGTATGATATTTAACTAGGTAGATCTCGAAGATCAATTGGATCTCATCCAATTCCTAGATCCGGTAGGTGGATATCCAAGTCCGAAACATATATACAATACATATGCCAATGTATCCAATACAATTTCCTAACCCTTTTCCTCTGAATCAACTAAGCCTTGGCTTTGGCACAACAAGCTTAATGATTCCAGTTAAGCGGGACCCATTAACATGGAAAGCTTAGTAATCAATGTCGATGGACAAGAAGTGATCTTGACTTTGGCCAACAAATCACGACTTGGACAAGACACCGATATGGAACAAAACTCTCATGATTCAAACACATCCGCAATTAACAAAGGCCTTGACTTTGGCCAACAAACCAATGCCAGTTTTAGATCTTGAGTAAGAATCACTCAACGGAAGGAATCGCTTAATTTTATTTTGAGGGTTTTCACGTAAATTGGCAACCAATTTATTATCTTTTTTAAGGTCTCATCATACACCCTTAAGCATGCTTCTAAAACATCATAAGGTGCGAAAAGTAAATTAATAACGATATACAGATGGATATTTAAACAGATTGTTCCTAGAACAAATCGCTCTCTTTCCTCTCCCCGGCTAGCACTATTCTACTTCTACCCAATTACATAATACAATAATAGAAACCTCATTGCAATGAGGGGAATTAGGTGAGAAAAGAATTCAAAGAGATAATAAGAGACAAGGCTGGACACGCAGGTCCAATTAATAAATTCCAAATTTACAATAATTTCCAAAATTACCATTTCCCTTCTAATATCCATCTGATATACGCTATTCATTCATCACATCCATATATTCATTCAGGCATGTTATTCAGTCAAACTAATCAAATTAATTATCTTTGAATATAAGTGATCATCCAATGTTCAAACAATGATTTGATTTTGCGCGAGTCCAACTGGTTTGAGAATAAGTACTTAAAGTACGAATTCTTGAATTATATCGAACTACTCTTTAAATCTAATTTAATTCGTATTCAATACTAATTCAATTTAATTTCAAATTAAATATCTACACTTTTTAATGCGCTTTAATGACTTAGATTCCAAAACTAATCCTATCGGGTCTCAAAGCCCAACTAATATCCAATGTTTGTTTAATTAAAGTTCGATGGGCCTTCAATTGATTTTATAAGGCATGGGCTTTGGTCAATGTGGGTCAAACCCAATTACCAAGCCCAATTGAGGAATCACCCTCATATGCCAAAAATCAATTTTAGCCCATAAGGCCAATTAAAGTTTTAAAGCCCATTTATTACATTTGGACTTAATAGAATGATTTAGGCCCAATTAGGATCCAATCCAATTGTCCTAAACCAACATGGCCCAACCAATCCCATTATGCCCAAATATAACATTTTCAAGTCCAATTCAAAATCAAGCCCAATTAACCAAATTTTAATATTCCAAATTTTAAAATTCAATTAATTAAAGTGTAAAGTCATGATTAATCTTTTAAATCAATATTTCCAAAACACTAATCTAACCATTAATCATACTTTTCATCATTAACACATTTCCAACATATTTGATTCAAAAAATCATCTTACAAAGATCGGTTTTGGATGTGATGCTCAACTAAAATTTTCCCTCCAAGATTCGGCCAAGGATGATTTGTTGATGAAGATGATCTACAAGATCCAAGCTTTAAAGGAAATCCATGCTCTAAGATAAGCTTCCCTATCACATTGGTTTGATCCTTTGATTTGTGCTAGCAAACGAAGAAATAAAATCCAATCTATGCTCACGGCATTATGTGAAAATGGAGAGACAGAGTTTTGTTTTTCTATCTTTTTGTTTCTAAAACATACTGAAAAATAATTACCAAAAATTGGTATATGGCTTTCAAAAAGTCAAAAAGCATTTTGGCTCCAAAAATGCATTAAAAGCTCTCACCAACTTGTGTCATGAATCGTGACTAGGTGTCTTTCACCAAAAAGTGACTTTGACATCTATCACAAATAAATGACAAGTGATGTGACTCGTGATGTGACTTGTGGGCCCCACTCAATTCAAAATATGAGTGGGCCCGCAAACATTTCCGGGCTCGGTTTCGCTAATTCCAAATTAACGAATTTCTGTCACGACGTAATTAAATAATTATGCCTAGCGAAATTACTATTCACATCGCTAACGAATTAATTCTAAATTAACTCGTATGCCCGAATTAAAATCCAATTTTAATTCCGCGTCGAAATTCAATTTCGTTTAATATATCAAATATATTATTTTATCGATTAATTCTAAATTAATCTTTCTCTCTCTTCAATAGTACTTTATCCAAGATAAAGTTTCTCCGTAATTAATCCCAGATTGATAAAGTTAGAATCAAACATCATCGGTGAATCTTCGGGAAGCGACCCAAGAGATCTCTAGATATATTGGTAGTAAATCCGGTCGTCGGACTATCCGAACACGTACGTACCTCATGCTACGCTTTTACCGATTTACGAGACAAGGTTGGCTTCTAGCAAAGTGCCATGTCTACCCAATTCTCCAGAAACATTCTTACTGGAATATACGATCTTTATCAGGCATAGTATACCGCAGTATTACGTATTGTGATCTGGTATCGGATGTCACGTGCAAGGCCTGGGGTTGGAATAGTGTCTGCCCCGTATGAAGCACATATCGGATATCTAGTAACTAGTCTCTTTGAATCGGATAATCATGACCTTGTCATATTATCCCGATGGTTGCAACACAATAGAGAACTAGTTCTGAATCCCTACGTGATCATCATCTTCATATGTCTGAAGTGATACTTCCGTCTTGACATCACATCCAATACACTACGATTCCCAAAAAACCCAGCAGAGGCGTGCACAGAACCTGTTAAAGCCCTGGACGACCAAAACCAAAGTTTACCGATTGTCGCAAGTACTAGCGATGCAAGTCTCAGGTTAAGACCAAATACACCTACCCTGAAGTGGACTCCCATAGACACATATACATACTACCAATGGGATTCCGCGAGGTCTATACAGAGCGAAGCTATTTTTCATACCATCGGTAAAACACAACCTCCTATCGCACTCGCATAAGTATCCTATACTTAAACATATGAGAACTATGTCGTTATACCCTCACAACGCGCACAAGTGCAATACTAGTCTATTCCGCATTATATATGTCCAATCTCGATAATACAACGACTATGAATATTTAATTATTAAACCTTTTATGGATTGATAATGTCTCATATCATCTCAATCCGGAACTAATCATAAGGACTTTTACCATTTATCTATATCAAAATAAATGAATCATAAAACGGTAAAAGGCAATTTCATTATAACATAGTTAATTTTGTACAAAAACACAATGTCTTTTACAAACAGTGACGCTATGGGTCATAACTGTCCAACACAAATTAACTATGTGACAAAGGAGATTGCTCTCTTATCATTTGTGATTAGATCACCTAGATGAATAAATGATAGGAGGTCCTTATGATTTGTTCCTGGATTGAGAATGATATGAGACAGTATTAGTCCACGAAAGATAAATCATTAAATATCCTTAGTCATAGTATTATCGAGATTGGACATCGATAAATATGTAAAAGACTAGTATTACACTTGTGCGCGTTATGAGGGCATAACGTCATAGTTCTCATATATTTGGGTATAGGATACTCATGCAAGTGTAATAGGAGGTTGTGTTTCACCGATGGTACGGGAAACAGCTTCGCTCTGGATAGACCCCTCGAAATTCCATTGGTAGTATGACTATGTGTCTTTGGAAGTCCGAAATCAGGGTAGGTGTATTTGGTATTAACCTGAAACTTGCACCGCTAATACTTGCGACAATCAATATGCTTTGGTTTTGGTCGTCCAGGGCTTTAACCGGAAGTATCACTCTAGTCATAGTGGAGATGATGATCGCGCAGGGATACAGAACTGGTTCTCTTAAAAGGTTGCAACCATCGGGATAATATAACTTGGTCATGATTATCCGATAATAGAGAGACTAGTTGCTCGTCATCCGATATATGCTTCGTATGGGACAGACACTGTACCAGCCCCAGGCCTTGCATGTGATCATCAAATACTGGATCGAAATACGCAATACTACTTACCTGATACAGATCCTATATTCCTGTAAGGATATTTCTGGAGAATTGGGTAGGCATTGCGCTTTGCTAGAGGCCAACCTTGTCTTGTAAATCGGTAAAATGTAGTACTTGGTATGTACGTGATCGGATAGTCCGATGACCGAATTTTCTGCCAACATATCCGGGGATCTCATGGGTCGCTTCCCGAAGATTCAACGGTGAGGTATGACTCGTACTTTTATTAATCTGGGATTAATTAGATGAGAGAGAAAATTAATCTGGGATTAATTACGGAGATATTTTATCCGGGATAAATAAAATATCACTTAGAGAGAGATAACGATTAATTTTGAATTAATCGATAAAATAATATATTCGGTATATTATATGAAATTGGATTTCGATGCGAAAATAAAAATTGGATTTAATTCGAGTGAATGAATTAATTTAGAATTAATTCATTAGCGATGTGAATAGTAATTATGTTAGGCATGATTATTTAATTAAATTAGATTTAATTGCAACGCAACGGAAAATTCGTTAATTTGGAATTAGCAAACCCGAGCCTGAGATTGTTTGCGAGTGCATTCGCATTTCGAATTCGAGTGCGGCACGTAAATCAAATCAAGCGTCAAATCGCTAGTCATATCAAGCGTCAAATCACATGTCACTTTGAGTGATGTGACCATTGATTGATTGAATGATGTGACTTGATGTGAGTGGTTGGAAAGTTTTTTGAAAGCTTGATTGACATTTAATATATTTAAATGTTTTGGTATTTGTTTTGATTTTTTGGAAATCAATTAATTGATTTTGTAAAAATAAAACAAAGTGTATTTGATACACTTTTTTCCAACCAACCATAACAACTCTTCTCTCTCTCAATTCTTCTTCTCTCTCACGCCCATGGAGGGGCATTTTTTCTTCTGCTTTTGGCAGCTCACTGTCGAGAGTCTAGGAAGAAAAGGGAAGCAAAAGTTTTGATTTTATGGCAAAATTGGGAGTGCTAGCACACCACGAAGTCATGCGAAGGGGATAGGGAAGTCCACCCATGAGCACGGAATCATTTCGCGAAGCTTGGAGCTTAACGAATGACCAACAATGGCCGAATCTTGGAGAGGGACTGCAGCTCACTGCCGTGAGGTCCAGTATGCAGAAAATATATTTTTTTACCTCCCGCGTCGCTCAATCGATCGATGTGAGGATTCCACAACTCCCTCGTATGTATTCACATGTATTTTAGGTTTTATATTCGATCATCGGGACCGTAGAAACTCCAACAATGGTATCAGAGTGGAGTAAAAGCATGAAATATGACTTAGGGTTAAAATTTGGGTAAAATGTGTTTGAGCATGATTTAATTAAATTGGATGTTTGAGTATGCTTAAAACATGTTTTTTTTTATGATTGATTGGATCAATTTCATGAAATTATGATTGGATCATTTTTGCCCAAATGTTTAGGCTTGGCCGAATATAATTAGTGCCCTAAAGTCTTGGATTTTTTGATTTTTGATTCATTGGATGAGTTGGAATCATTCGGGAATATGGATTTAATGTCGATTGTGGATTTAGTTGGATTGAAACCGAATCGATTTTGAAATTCCCCTTTGGCCGAGACTTGATAAGCATGTATTGGGTTTGATTTTAATCAAAATATGTTGGACATGTGATGATGATTATGAACATGATTAATTAGGCTAATCGATGTTTTAAAAATATTGATTTAGGTAGTTAATTATGTTATACACTTTAGAATTAATTAGATTATGAAATTGGACTTTTATGATTTAATTACTTGGGCTTGAATTGGATTTGGGCTTGAAATGTTGTAATTGGGCTTTAATCGGCTTGGTTGTACTAAGTTGGGTGTAGGCTAAATTGGTTGGATCCAATTGGGCCAAAAACCACTTCCGTTAAGTCCAAATGCGACTAATGGACTTTTAACGTTAATTGGGCCTAATGGGCCTAAATTAGTTTCAAAGGCATATAAGGGTGATTTCTTTAAATGGGCTTTAGTATTTGGGTTTGACCCATGTTGACCAAAAGCCCATGCCTTAAGAAATTAATTGAAAGCCCATTGGACTTTAATTAAATTAACGTTGGACGTTAATCGGGCTTTGAGACATGTAGCGATTAAATTTGGAATTTAAGTAGTAAAAGTTTATTAATAAAGTGTAGTATTTAATTTGGAATTAAATGGAGAATTAGTATTAAATACAAATTGAATTGGATTTAATTATGTAGTTTAATTTAATTCGAGAATTCGTACTTTGAGTACTTATTCGCAAAAATGAGTTTGACTCGCACAAAATCA
This sequence comes from Zanthoxylum bungeanum, assembly GCA_019454045.1. NCBI lineage: Eukaryota > Viridiplantae > Streptophyta > Magnoliopsida > Sapindales > Rutaceae > Zanthoxylum > Zanthoxylum bungeanum. Next base: position 33,531 of record SKCR01037679.1, read on the forward strand.
AATCGTTGTTTGAACATTGGATGGTCATTAATTATCAGATTAATTAATTTGATTATATTGATTGATAACAAGCTTGTGTGAATACATGGTACGATGCATGAATAATGTATATCGGATGGATATTAGATGGGTGGGGCAATTTCAGAAATTTTTGTAATAAATTTGGAATTTATTAATTGGACCTGCGTGTCCAGCCTTATTACCTCATTATTCTTTGTATTCTCTTCTCACCTATTCCCCTCAATGTAAATGAGGTTTCTTTAGAAGTGTAGTGTAACGGGTAGAAGTAATGCATCTGCTAGCGAGAGAGGAAAGGAAGAGATTTGATCTAGGATCAATGTGTAAAGTATCCATCCGCATATCATTATTATTTTATTATACGCGCTTTATTATGTGTTTAGAATGCATGTTTAAGGGTGTATCATGATGAGACCTCAACAAAGATAAAAAATTGGTTGCCAATTTGCACTCGAAAAACCCTCGCAAAATATTAAGCGTCTTTCCTTCCATTGAGTGGGATCACTAAGTTTGTTGTTCCAAAGCCAAGGCTTAGTTGATTCAGAGGAAAAAGGTTAGGGAATATATTGGATATATTGGCATATATAAGATATATGTTTCGGACTTGGATGTCCACCAACTGGATCTAGGAATTGGATTGGATCCAATTAATCTTAGAGATCTACCTAGTTAAATATCATACTATTTGTTGCCAAAGTCAAGATTGTGTGTTATTTAACGGGATCCTAGCCCGCTAGGAAACACGGTTTCCCGAGTACTCAACAGAGGGTTAGAGGCTCGCCGAAAAATAGTGGGAGGCAAGTATTAAATTTGCAATATTCGTTTAGTTACTTGCCATGCGCGCTCAAACAAATATCATTCGTCAAATAAATTAAATGTTAGTTGGACTAATATTTAAATTGTTGTTTTACAACAATTGGACTGTATTCAAACTAATTCAATATATAGTTGATTTTATAATTGGATTATAGTAATCAATATAATTGAATTAACAAATTAAAAGGTATAGTTGATTATATAGTTGGACTATAGTAATCATTATAAATAAAAGTACCTGAAATCGTTGATTAAATAGTTTGACTATTAGAATCAAGATAAATTGAAAGATTGGTTTTTAAAACATAATCCTAGGGAAAATGTGTTTAAACGACTTTAATTTTTCAAATTGGGAATAAAATTTCAGGGCAGTCCTGGAAATTAAGAAGTTGCTTTATTTGATAAAATAACATCTTAGGCCTAAGCCCGGAGTTAAGCAAATAGTAGAGCATAATCTTTGGAAGATTTATGTGATGATAACTTTAGTGCTTAATCCATTAAGCTTGTCGCATAGACTCCTTAATTTCTTAATCAGTACTAAAGATTAGATCCTTAAAGTATGATATTGAAATTGAAGGATCTTCATAAATCTATACTTAGATTTTAGAAGTACTGAATTGCAACAAATAACTCTTGGAGAGTTAATGACTATTCTCAAAGAGATAAAGTCAAACTTTACAATTAGGCATGTAGCGCAAGGCGCACCTTACTTCGATATTCTAGAAGGCCAAGGCTTGGCCAAAAGCTTCTGGAGTGTTGAAAAGGGGCAAAGGCAAAATCATTATAATCTTCTAGGAAGATAAAGGACATATCCTAAAATTTCTACCTAAATTGTGGCAAACGGGATCGCGGAACCGTGACTGCCGTTTGAACGAAGCAGACATGAATGAATTGAAAACGAGCAAGGCTCTGACTTCAAATATGTTTGTCAAAATTATGTTCACTACTAGTATTGAAATTGGATTTTAGATACTTAGTGTGGTACTTAAATAATGGACTAGTGTGCAGCATCTGCTATGAGCAGGATACTGACTTCAATTGAGATTAATCTACGAATTGGAAACAGGACAAAAGTCGTTGTTTTGACCGTAGATACCTAAGTTTAGGAACTACCTTCGGGTGTGTACTTAAATTAGGAAATTGTTATAATGTAACTAGTTTGACTAGGAATATTATCTTTATATCAGTATTTAATCCGTTGCGGATTTACCTTTATATTCTAGAACACTAAGTGTTTTATTATATAAAGATGATATTGAGATAAACACATTAGATATGAATAACAGTGTTTATATTTTAAATATAAATAAATCTCGAACATATAACGTGACAAACAAATACCTCAACTGATTTGATCAGATGAAACATATTGTGGCATTGTTGTCTGGAACACAATGAAACAAGGCTCGTATATCTACACTTTTGAAGAGTGGGTACTAGGACTGTTTTGATTCTAATAAAATAAAGTCTATGAATCTAGTTTATTGGGCAAAGTGCCTAAAATACTATTTACTTGGTAAAAGTGTAAATGCCACCGATCTGTTAGCCCTAGTTCATAGTGAAGCAAGTGGGCCCATGTCTAGCTAGGCTAGAGGTGGATATGAATATTTCGTGACCTTTTCGGATGTGGCATCGCGTTATGGTTAAGTGTTTCTTTTGAAACACGAATCAGAAACTTTTAAAGTTTCGACACGAAATAGACAAACAAATCGGCTAAAGTATTAAACCGTCATGGTAAGACCATAATAGAAAATACTTAAGCAATAAGTTTCTAGTATACTTGAAAGAGTATAGTATTCTTTCAATGAGGACTCCTCCCGGAACACGTCAATTTGACGGTGTGTCCGAACTGAGTAACCAAATTTTGTTGGACATGATAAGGTTAATCATGAGTCGCTCTGAGCTACCATTTCCTTCAACGGATAAGCATAAACAGTGCAGAACTTATTTTGAATAAGGTTCCATTAAAATCTGTTTGACAGATTTCATATTAGACATAAATGGGAAAGAAACTGGGTTTCACGTTCTTGATGATTTGGGTATGCTGGGCATATGTTTAGATGATACCAAACTAAAACCCAAATTGGATAAGTGCCAATTATAGGTTATCATATTGATACATAAGTATAGTACTTATACATCTCATAAGAGAACAATGTAATTGTTGCTCGCCATGCGGTTTTCCTGAGAGGAATACCGATATGCAGTGGTAAGTGGGAGGATCGTAAAACTCGATGAAAATCGGAGTAATATTGTTCAAGGCACCGAGTCCTTAATGGAACACAAATAGTTCATCAAGGATGAAACTGTACTAGTAATCTTCGAATACACAAGAACCGCGTAGGTCGGAGAGAGTCAGAAAAAAAACCTGGGGTATGGATTTCTGATCTCACCTCATAAACATGTCAATCTTATTGAGGAATACAAACTAACTACGTATGAGGAAGTGATACAAGGTATCGACTCCCGATTATGGCAAAGTGCCGTGATATCCGAAATAAATTCCATGTATATCAACCATATTTGGACACTGGTTGTTGTACCGTAAGACATTGTGTCTGTTGGTACTATATAAGTCTTCAAGGAAGACATACATGGATGGCAACATACTAATGTACTAAGCTAGGTTTGTAGCGGAAAGGAATCGTTATCAACATTGTGATTGATTATGATAAAACCTTTTACCTGACGCCACGATATATTCATTTGGATAATGTTTGCTACTGCTGCATATTTCATTTATGAAATATGTCAGCTGAACGGGAAAATCACTTTCCTGAAAAGGAAACATTTTGGAGGATGTTTAAAATATCCTGTCGGTTTTGTCGTACTAAAACTAGCAAACAAGGTTTGCAGGTTATTCGATCCATGTTTGGATTGAAGCAAGCATTGAGTTCTTGGAATTATCGTTTTGATGTAATCATAATAGTTTATGATTTAATTCAAAAAGAAAAGATTCTTGTGTATATAAGAGGGTTAATGAGAGCGCACTGACAATAATGTCCTATAATAATGATAATACATGTCATTTCTTGGAAATGATATTCCCATAAAACAATCGGCGAAAGCTTGGCTTTCGAGAAAATTCTCCGTAGAAATTCTTGGGAGAAACAACCTTTTTTCTAGGAATAAAGATCTACTGGGATATATTTAAAGTTGTTGACACTCTACGAGAACTCGTACATTGAAAAATGTACGTGACCTGGTGTCTCATACGCTTTGAGCATATGGATTCACAATTAGGCCAATCTAAGTGATAATCATTGGATTGATGTTAAGAACATCCATTAGTATCTTAGAGAACTAAGGATGATGTGTTAAACTATGGAGAAGGAAAACTTGAAGTGACTGGGATCACTGTTGCAAGTTTCCTAACCGATAAAAATGACTATAAGTTGTAAACGGTACTATACAGTTTGAATAACGGTACAGTGAGTTGAAAATCTTCCAAGCAAGATACTGTTACCGAATAATAAACAAATGCGGATTATTATTGCAGTTGAGGCAGCAATAGAAGTCATTTGGGTTAATAATAAATCTAATTAGATTAGATATAGTTCTGTTAGCAGCTGAGCTAGGGTTCAACACAGGCTAAAGAATTAATGATCTCATCAACGATCTAGATATATACTTCAGCTATTCATCTGATTCATTCGGATCATACATCGTGGTGATGTGATGATCGTATAAATTGCATCAGATGATGATCATGCAAATCCGCCGACGAAAGCACTTTCTCAGCAATTTGAGCCAACCGTACATAGTTCAGGTGTTAGACACTCGAGTGACTGGCTATAGGCCAATTGGGAGATTGTTGGACAGTTATGACCCATAGCATCACTATTTTTACAGATCATGGTGTTGTTGTACAAATTAACTATGTGACGAAGGAGATTGCTCTCTTATCATTTGTGATTAGATCACCTAGATGTATAAATGATATAAGGTCCTTATGATTTATTCCTAGATTGAGAATGATATGAGACAGTTTCAGTCCACGAAGGATTAATCATTAAATATCCCTAGTCAGAGTATTATCGAGATTGGACATCGATAAATACGTAAAAGACTAGTATTACACTTGTGCGCGTTATGAGGGCATAACGACATAGTTCTCATATATTTGGGTATGGGATACTCATGCAAGTGTAATAGGAGGTTGTGTTTCACCGATGGTACGGGGAAATAGCTTTGCTCTGGATAGACCCCTCGGAATTCCATTGGTAGTATGACTATGTGTCTATGGAAGTCCGAAATCAGGGTAGGTGTATTTGGTCTTAACTTGAGACTTGCACCGCTAATACTTGTGACAATCAATATGCATTGTTTTTTGTCATCTAGGGCTTTAATCGGTTTCTGTGTACGCCTCTGTTGGGTATATTGAGAATTATAGTGTGTTGGGTGTGATGTCAAGACGGAAGTATCACTCTAGTCATAGTGGAGATGATGATCGCGCAGGGATACAGAACTGGTTCTCTAAAAATGTTACAACCATCGGGATAATATGACTTGGTCATGATTATCCGATAATAAAGAGACTAGTTGCTCGTCATCCGATATATGCTTCGTACGGGGCAGACACTGTACCAGCCCCAAGCCTTGCATGTGATCATCCGATACTAGATCGAAATACGCAATACTACGTATACTACGCCTGATACAGATCCTATATTCCTGTAAGGATATTTCTGGAAAATTGGGTAGGCATTACGATTTTCTAGAGGCCAATCTTGTCTTGTAAATCGGTAAAACGTAGTACTTGGTACGTACGTGATCAGATAGTCGATGACCGAATTTACCGCCAACATATCTGGGGATCTCATGGGTCGCTTCCCGAAGATTCATCGATGATGTATGACTCGCACTTTTATTAATCTGGGATTAATTAGATGAGAGAGAAAATTAATCTAGGATTAATTACGGAGATATTTTATCTGGGATAAAATATCACTTAGAGAGAAATAACGATTAATTTGGAATTAATCGAAAAATAATATATTCGATATATTACACGAAATTGGATTTCAATGCGAAATTAAAATTGGATTTTAATTCGGGTGAACGAATTAATTTAGAATTAATTCGTTAGCGATGTGAATATTAATTATGCTAGGCATGATTATTTAATTAAATTGGATTTAATTGTGACGCAACGGAAAATTCATTAATTTGGAATTAGCAAACCCGAGCCTGAGAATGTTTACGAGCGCATTCATATTCGAATTCGAGTGCGGCACGCAAGTCAAATCAAGAGTCAAATCACTAGTCACATCAAGCGTCAAATCACATGTCACTTTGAGTGATGTGACCATTGATTGATTGAATGATGTGACTTGATGGGAGTGGTTGGAAAGTTTTTTGAAAGCTTGATTGACATTTAATATATTTAAATGTTTTGGTATTTGTTTTGATTTTTTGGAAATCAATTAATTGATTTTGTGAAAATAAAACAAAGTGTATTTGATACACTTTTTTTTCCAACCAACCATAACAACTTTTCTCTCTCCCAATTCTTCTTCTCTCTCACTCCCATGGAGGGGCATGTTTTCTTCTATTTTTGGCAGCTCACTACCGAGAGCCTAGGAAGAAAAGGGAAGCAAAAGTTGTGATTTTGTGGCAAAATCAGGAGTGCTAGCACACCACGAAGTCATGCGAAGGTGATAGGGAAGTCCACCCATGAGCATGGAATCATTTCGGGAAGCTTGGAGCTTGACGAAGGACCAATAATGGTCGAATCTTGGAGAGGGACTACAGCTCACTGCCGTGAGGTCCAGAAGGCAGAAAATATATTTTTTTTACCTCCTGCGTCGTTCAACCGATCGATGTGAGTATTCCACAACTCCCTCGTATGTATTCAAATGTATTTTATGTTTTATATTCGATCCTCGAGACCGTAGAAACTCCAACACCAAAGTGGTGGTCTACACAGATCATTCAGCAATCAAATTTCTGATCGCGAAGAAAGACGCTAAACCCAGATTGATCCGTTGGATACTTCTTCGGCAAGAATTTGATGTGGAGATTCGAGACAGGAAAAGGACAGAAAACCAAGTGGCAGATCATTTATCGAGACTCGAGAATGGGAAACAGTTGGCAAAGAACTTTCAATCAAAGAAACTTTTCCAGATGAACAACTATTTTCCATGAAACAGGAAGAAGTCCCTTGGTATGCTGACTATGTCAACTACATTGTGTTAGGAAAATGGCCGTTGGAATGGACAACTCAGCAACGAAAGAAGTTATTCAAAGAAGTCAAGCATTATGTTTGAGATGAGTCGTACATGTTCAAACGCTGTGCTAATCAACTATTGAGATGGTGCATTCCACATGAGGAGGTCAATAGTGTTTTGCTGCACTGTCATTCATCACCATATGGCGGACACTTCAGTGTTGGACATATATGACGCATAACATCACTATTTGTACAGAATATGGTGTTATTGTACAAATTAACTATGCAACAAAGGAAATTGCTCTTTTATCATTTGTAATTGGATTACCGATATACATAAATGATAAAAGTCCATATGATTAGTACCGGATTAATAAGATATGAGACAATATTCATCCACGTAAGGTTTAATCATTAAATATCCCTAGTCGTAGTATTATCGAGACTGGACATCGATAATACGGAATAGACTAGCATTACACTTGTGCTTATTATTTGTACAGAACATGGTGTTATTGTACAAATTAACTATGCAACAAAGGAAATTGCTCTTTTATCATTTGTAATTGGATTATCGATATACATAAATGATAAAAGTCCATATGATTAGTACCGGATTAATAAGATATGAGACAGTATTCATCCACGTAAGGTTTAATCATTAAATATCCCTAGTCGTAGTATTATCGAGACTGGACATCGATAATGCGGAATAGACTAGCATTACACTTGTGCGTATTATGAAAGCATAACAGCATAGTTCTCATATATTTAGGTATTGGATACTCATGCAAGTGTAATAGGAGGTTGTGTTTACCGATGGTACGGAAACAGCTTCGCTCTGGATAGACCCCTCGGAATCCTATTGGTAGTATGACTATGTGTCTATGGGAGTTCGAGTCAGGATAGGTGTATTTGGTCTAAACCTAAGACTTACATCGTTAATACTTGCGATAATCAGTACGATTTAGTTTTGGTCGTCTAGGGCTTTAACAAGTTCTGTGTACGCCTCTACTGGGTATATTGAGAATCGTAGTGTATTGGGTGTGATGTCAAGATGGAAGTATCACTTCAGTCATAAGGAGATGATGATCACGTAGGATACGGAACTAGTACTCTTAAGTACTGCAGTCATCGGAATAATATGACTAGGTCATGTTTATCCAATTATAGAGACTAGTTACCAGTGATCTAATATATGCTTCGTACAGAGCAGACACGATTCCAGCCCCAGGCCTAGCATGTGACATCTGATATTGGATCGGAATACGTAATACAATGTATACTACGCCTGACAAAGATTACATATTCCTTAAAAGAATTTTTCTGGAGAATTGGGTAGGCACAGTGCTTTGCTAGAAGCCAACCATGTCTTGTAAATCGGTAGGACCGTGGTACTTGGTACGCACGTATTCGGATAATCCGATGATCGTATTTACTGCCAACATATCGAGGGATCTCTTGGGTCGCTTCCCAAAAATTCACCGATGATATTTGACTCGAACAGAATTAATCTAGGATTAATTATGCGAGAGAAAATTAATCTGTGATTAATTACGGCAAGAATTAATCTGGGATTAATTACGGTATGAATTAATATGGGATTAATTCGACTAGAAGAGAGAGCGCGATTAATTTAGAATTAATCGGTAAAATAAATTTAATAGTTAAATTGGATTTTTCTATTTAATTTATTTATTTGGGCTAAAATAATATATCGAATATATTAATTGAAATTAGATTTCAATACGACATTAAAGTTTGACTTTAATACAAGCAAACGAATTAATTTGGAATTAATTCGTAAGCGACTTCCGCAATAATTTTGCGAGGAATCATTATTTAATTAAATTAGATTTAATTACGTTACGACGGAAAACTCGTTTAATCAGATTAAACGGAACTGAGCCCGAGCCATCTTCAATTTTGAATTTAATAGGTGGGGACCACATAGTAATGGTGGTAGTTGGCAAAAGCAAGTGGTTTTTTGAAAACCACTCACTTTTGCCCTACATGGTTTTGCTTTTGGTAAAGCTTTTACCTTTGGTAAAAGAATTTCACCTTAAGTAAAAGATATACACAACTTTTGCATTGACATTATTATTAGGTCTTTGACAATTGAAAAACAACTCTCTCTCTCACAAAACCCTACCTTGGCCGAAACTTGATGCTCTCTCCCATGGAAATTTTATTTCAAAATTTCAAGCTTGCTAGCACATTTGGAGTCAAAGAAGATGATAGGGAAACTCACCCAAGTGTTGGAACACTTAAAGAAAGCTTGGAGCTTCCATCAAAATAAAGAAAAAGCTTTGAAATCATCCAAATCAATGTAAGTATTTCGCAACTTATTTTTGATTTTTCACACTATAATCTTGCTTAGTGATCTTGTGACATGTCTTAGAGACTAACAATGGTATCAGAGCCATCCTAAGCTTGATTTTAAAATTATGGTTCATGGACTTTAATTTTGGATTTTGTGTTTGGAGCATGATTTTTTCAAATTGATCGGTTGGTTCTGTTTGTATGATGTTGAATTGGATTTGTGCATCATTAGATTTGAGAAAAATTGATTGGATCAAAAAACCCCAAATTTAGTGACATGGCCGAATATGTACCATAAATGTGTTCATGGTGATTTTTGATTTTAGACTATTAGATGAGTTTAAAGCATGAAATGATTATTAGATGTTGATTTAATTGGATTGAAATAAAATTGATTGTCATTTTATGCCATATTGTCGTGAGCCTTAGCATGTGTATTGGATTGATTTTGCTTCAATTTATGTTGGACATGAGTTGATTAATTAAAGCATGACTAATTAGTGTAATTGGTGTTTTGGAAATACTAGTTTAACTAATTAATTATGGCTATTACACTTTAATTAAAATTAATGTAATGTTTGGAATGTTATATTAATTAAAATTGGTCTTTAAGTTAAATTGGGCTAATTTGGTGTATTTGGGCTTAATGGGCTTGGTTGGGCCAAGTTTGGTTTTGGACAATTGGGTTGGATCCAATTGGGCCCAAAACCATTTCCATAAAATTCAAATATGACTATTGGGCCTTTAATAATTTAATTGGGCCTAATGGGCCTAAATTGAATTTGGCAATAGGGTGATTCTTATTTGGGCCTTGGCATCTTGGATTTGATCCATAATGGCCAAAGCCCATGCCTCAAGAATTAATTAAAATCCCATTGGACTTTAATTAAAATGTATTGGATATAAATTGGGTCTTTGAGACCTATGAAGATTGGATTTGGAATCCAAGTCTTTAAGGCACATAAAAGTGTAATTATTTAATTTGGAATTAAATTGGAATTAGTATTGAATACAAATTATTTTGGATTTAAAATTGTATTTCGATATAATTCAAGAATATGTACTTTGAGTATTTATTCTTAAACGAGTTGGACTCGCGCAAATCAAATCGTTGTTTGAACATTTGATGGTCATTAATCAAAGATTAATTAATTGTATTAAATTGATTGAATAATATGCTATGTGTGAATAATTGGATGTATGTATGAATAATATATATCGGATGGATATTAGATGGGTGAGGGCAATTTTGGAAATTGTTGTAATAAATTTAGAATTTATTAAATTGGACCTGCGTGTCCGGCCTATTACCTCTTTTCTTATTGTATTTCTCTTCTCACCTATTCCCCTCAATGTAAATGAGGTTTCTTTAGAAGTATTATGCAATTGGGTAAAGTATGAATAGATGAATAGTGCTAGAGGGAGAGAGGAAATAGATAGATTTGTTCTAGGGACAATATGTTGCATATCCATCCGAATATCATTATTAATTTTATTACGCGCCTTATTATGTTTTTTAGAATGCATGTTTAAGGGTGTATGATGAGACCTAATCAAAGATAGTTAATTGGTTGCCAATTACGTGAAAAACACTCAAAAAATATTAAGCGTTTTACTTCCATTGAATGATTCATTCTCAAGACCCAAGATTGGCAATGGTTTGTTGGCCAAAGTCAAGACCTTTGTCCATCACGGATATGTTTGAATCATGAAGGCTTTGTTCCATTTCGCATGTCTTGGGCAAGTTGTGATTTGTTGACCAAAGTCAAGATCACTTCTTTTTCATCGACATAGATTACGAAGCTTTCCAAAATCAATGGGTCCCGCTTAACTGGAATGATTAAGCTTGTTGTGCCAAAGCCAAGGCTTAGTTGATTCAGAGGAAAATGTTAGGAAAATTTATTGGATATATTGGCATATATATTATATATACGTTTCGGACTTGGAGGTCCACCTGCCGGATCTAGGAATTGGATGAGATCCAATTGATCTTAGAGATCTACCTATTTAAATATCATACAGCTTGTTAGCCAAAGTCAAGGTTGTGTGTTATTTAACTGGATTCTAGCCCACTAGGAAATTAGGTTTCCCGAGTACTCAAGATAGGGTTAGAGGCTCGCCGAAAATTAGTAGGAGAGAAGTATTAAATTTGTAATTTCGTTTAGATACTTGCCAATATGCGCTCATTTCATTTTTCGTCATTTATTATTATTAAATATATTAGTTGGACTAATATTTAATTGTTATTTTAATTAAACAATTGGACTGTATTCAAACTACTTCATTTATAGTTGATTATATAATTGGATTATAGTAATCAATATATTTAAATTTTACCGATCATTTATAGTTGATTATATAATTGGATTATAGTAATCAATATATTTGAATTTAACCAATCAAATTGTAATTAGTTAAATAGTTAAAATATAGTAATCATTACATTAGATTGTACCCAAATCGTTGATTGGATAGTTGGACTATAGCAATCAAGATAACTGGAAAGATAAGCGTAAAAGAACATAATCCTATGTGAAAATGTCTTTAACAGCATAATTTTCTAGACTGGGAAATGGATCTCAGGATAGTCCTGAGAATTGAGAAGTTAATCTATTTGATAGAGCGACATCTCGGGCCTAAGCCCGGAGTTGAGCAAAATGGTAGAGCATGAGTTTTGGAAGACTCATTGTGATGATAACTTTAGTGCTCAATCCGTTATGTTTGCCGCAAAGACTCCTTAATTTCTTCATCACAATTAAGGATTAGATCCTTAGAGTATGATGTGGAAATTGAAGGATCTTCATAGTGTTGAGTTTTTATTAGGTCCCAAGATCAAATCAAGACATGAAATAATGAGTGAATACATCAACGGAGGTAGCGGAATACTCACATCGATCGGTTGAGTCGATTTGAAGACGATTCGAAGCCAAAAACTCACTGTCAAGTGGCGCCATTCACTGCAGTCCATGCTCACTGGTTTGGCAGTTTCGGGTCTCAAAACGAAGCTCCAAACTCCGTCGGATGAGTCCCGCCTCATGGGTGAACCTCCCTAACACCTTCGCAATGTTCACAAGTGTGCTAGCACTTGATTTCATCAAATGAAATCACTCATTTGCTTCCCTTGAAGTCACGCCATTTCTGGTTCAAAACCAGTGAAGAAGAAAGGGTAAATGGCGTGAAAGAAGAAAGAAAAGGGGTGAGAGAGAGAGATGGAAAAGTGAGTGAGTGTTAGTAAAGCATTTACCAAAAATGCATTATATATTTTCCAAGAAAATATGCTAAAACCATTTACCAAATTATTTATCAAATATAATAAAATGGTAAAAGTTATTAGCTTGTCACTATTCCACCAACACCCATCACTATTCACATGTCAATATAAAAGGTGATGTGATGTGTGTCTATCTATCAATCAATCAATCAAGTCAATCAATCAATCAATCACTCAAAGTGACTTTTGATTTGACGCTTGATGTGACGATTGATTTGACACTTGATGTGACTTGCGTCGCCGCACTCGAATTCGAAATACGAATACGCTCGCAATCACACTCGGGCTCGGGTTTGTTAATTCCAAATTAATGATTTTTCCGTCGCGTCGTAATTAAATGATTACGCCTAGTGAATTCACTATTCACGTCGCTAACGAATTAATTCTAAATTAATTCGTTCGCCCGAATTAAAATCTAATTTTAATTCCGCGTCGAAATCTAATTTATTTTTAATATATCGAATATATTAATTTACCGATTAATTCCAAATTAATCGTTATCTCTCTCTAGACGATATTTTATCCTCGACAAAATATCTCCGTAATTAATCCCAGATTAATTTTCTCTTTCTTCTATATAATCCCAGATTATTAATGAGTGCGACTTATGCGTCATCGGTGCATTATCGGGAAGCGACCCATGAGATCTCCGGATACGTTGGCAGTAAATACGGTCGTCGGTGTAACCGAATCACGTACGTACCAAGTACTACGTTCCACCGATTTACGAGACAAGGTCGACTCCTAGCAAAACACGATGTCTACCAAATTCTCCGGCCATATCTTTTAAGAATATTTAGATCTATATCAAGCGTAGTATACTAATGTATTGTGCGTATCGGCCCAGTATCGGATAGTCACGTGCTAGGGCTGGGGCTGGATAAGTGTCTACCCCGTCCGAAACACATATCAGATGTCTGGTAACTAGTCTCTATAATCGGATATTCATGACCTGGTCATAATATCACGATTGGATGCGCATCACTTAAGAGCACTAATACCGTATCCTGCGTGACATCATCTCCCCTATGACTGGAGTGATACTTCCGTCTCGACATCACACCCAAACTCTACGACTCTCTGATAAACCCAGAAGTGGTGAACACAGAACCGGTCAAAGCCCCCAACCACCAAAACCAAAGTTTATCGATTATCGTAAGTATTAGCGATGCAAGTCTCAGGTTAAGACTATACACACCTACCTTGATTTCGGCCTCCCATAGACACCTAGTCATAATACCAATGGGATTCCGAAGGGTCTATCCAGAGCGAAGCTGTTTCCCGTACCATCGGTGAAACACGACCTCCTATCGCACTTGCCTAAGTCTCCAACACTTATATATATGAGAACTATGCCGTTGTGCCCTCACAACGCGCACAAGTGCAATACTAGCCTATTCCGCATTATCGATGTCCAGTCTCGATAATACTATGGCTATGGATATTTAATGATTAATCCTTTGTGGACTGATACTGTCTCATATCATCTCAATCCAGGAACTAATCATAGAGACCTCTCTTCATTTATATATCTATGGTGATCTAATCACAAATGATGAGAGTGCAATTTCCTTATTACATAGTTAATTTGCTACAACAACACAATGATCTGTGCAAATAGTGACGCTATGGGTCATATTATCCAACAATCTCCCACTTGGCACGTAGCGAGTCACTCAAGTGTTCCAACACTTGAACTATGTAAGGTTCGCTCAAATTACTGAGGAAAGATTTTCGTCAGCGGATTTGTTTGATTATCGTCTGACGCGATTTACACGATCATCACATCACCACGATGTATGATCCGAACGAATCAGATGATATAGAAGTATATATCTGGATCGTCGATGAGACCTTTAATTCCTTAGCATGTGCTGACGCCTAGTTCAGCTGCTAACAGAACTATATCTAATCTAATTAGATTTATGTTCGATCCAAACGGCTTCTTTTGCTACCTCAGCCTGCAGCAATAATCCGCATTTGTTGTTTATTCGGCAACAGTTATCTTGCTTGGAAGATTTCCAGCTCACTGTCCGTTATTCAAACTTTATAGTACCGTAGTATTTAATAGTTTGGAAACTTGCAGCGGTGATCCCAGTCACTTCAAGTTCTCCTTCTCCATAGTTAAGACAGCATCTTTAGTTCTCTAAAATACTAACAGATGTTCTCAATTCAATTTAGTGACTATCACTAGGATTGACCCGATTGTGACTCCATATGCTCGAAGCGTATGAGACACCAATATAAGTACATTTTAAATGTACGATTTCCCAGAGAGTGTTAACAAACTCCAAAATCTATCCAGTAGATCTTTATTCCTTGAATAAAGGTTGTTACTCCCCAGAATCCTACGGAGAATTTCTATTGAAAGAATATCTATGAAAGCCAAGCTTTCACCAATTGCATTATGGGAATTTCACTGTCAGTGCGCTCTCCCACTAACCTCCTTATATACACAAGAATTATTTCGTTTTGAGTCAAATCATAAACCATTATGATTATTTCAAAACGACAGTTCCAAGAACCTTATGCTTGTTTCAATCCAAACATGGATCGAATAACCCGCAAACCTTGTTTGTCGGTTATACAAAATCGTCAGAATGTCATAAAACATTCTCCAAAAGGTTTCCTTTTCAGGAAAGCGATTTTGATTGTAACTGACACATTTCATAAATGAAATATACAGTTATCTCCAAGCATCTTCAAAATGGATTTACCATGGCAACAGGTAAAAGGTTGAACCGTTATTAACACAATGTTGATAACGATACCTTTCGTCAAAAGCCCAGCTTTGTACGTTGGTATGTTGCCATCCATGTATGTCTTCCTTGAAGACGTTTAATGTACCATAGGCACAATGCCTTGTGGTACAACAACTAATATCCAAAATAGTTGTCATACATGGAATCCATTTCGGACTCATGGCACTTTGCCATAACGTGGAGTCGATACCTCGTATCACTTCCTCAAACGTAGTCGGATGGTACACCTCATAAGATTGACATCTTTATGGGGTGAGATCAGAAACCCATACCCAAGGTTGTTTTCTGACTCTATCCGATCTACTAGTTTCTTGTGTATTTGAAGATTAATGGTATAGATTCATCATAGATGAACTATTTGTGTTCCATTAAGGACTTCGTGCCTTGAACAGTGTTACTCCGATTTTCATCGAGTATCACTATCCTCCCACTGACCACTGCATATCGGTATTCCTCTCAGGAAAACCGCATGGTGAGCAACAATTACATTGTTCTCATGTGGGATTTATAAGTACTATACTTAAGGTTTCCCTTAGGATAACCTATATTGGCACTTATCCAATTTGGGTCTTTTAGTTTGGTATCATCCAAACGTTATGCCTGGCATACCCAAATTATCAGGAACGAGAAACCCTGTTTCC
Organism: Zanthoxylum bungeanum; assembly: GCA_019454045.1. Taxonomy (NCBI): domain Eukaryota; kingdom Viridiplantae; phylum Streptophyta; class Magnoliopsida; order Sapindales; family Rutaceae; genus Zanthoxylum; species Zanthoxylum bungeanum. Next base: position 49,533 of record SKCR01037679.1, read on the forward strand.
TTCCTGTTCATATCCTAGATGATATCTGTCAAACAAATTATATGGAACCTTATTCTAAATAAGTTTTGCACTATTAATACATGTCCCATTGAAGGAAATAGTAGCTCAGAGCGACTCGTGATAACCTTATCATGTCCAACAAAAATTCGGTTTTTGGTTCGGACACACCATCTAACTGCGTGTCTCGGGAGGAGTCCTCATATGAAAGAATACCGTACTCTTTCATGTACATATGAAACTTACTGCTTAAGTATTTTCCATTACGGTCTTACCGTGGCGGAAATAATACTATAGCTGATCTGTTTATATACTTCGTGTCGAAAACTTCAAAAGTTTCTGATCTGTGTTCTTCAAAAGAAACACATAACCATAACGTAATGCCACATTCGTTAAGGTCACGAAATATTCATGTTCACATCTAGCCTAGCTAGATATGGGCCCACTAACTTCACCATGAATAGGGCTAACAGATCGGTGGCCCTTTTACTATTACCAAGTAAATAGTATTTTAGGTATTGTACCTAATAAACTAGATTCGTAGACCTTATTGGAATAGTCAAATCAGTCCTAGTACCCACTCTTCAAAAGTGTGGATATACGAGTCTTGTTTAATTGTGTCCCAGACAACAATGCCACAAATAAGTCTCTATTGATCAAATCAATTTGAGCTATTTATTTGTCATTTTTATATGTTTGAGATTTTACTTATACTCAAAATATAAATTATGTTATTTACATCTAATGTATTTATCTCAGTATCATCTTTATATAATAAAACACTTTAGTGTTCTAGAATATAAAGGTTTTATCCGCAACGGATTAAACACTGATATAGAGATAATGTCTCTAGTCAAACTAGTTACATCATAACATTTCCTAATTTAAGTACATACCCAAAGGGTAGTTCCTAAACTTAGGTATCTGCGGTCGAAACAGTGAATTTCGTCCCGTTTCCGATTCGCAGAATAATCTCGGCTTGAAGTCAGTATCCAGCTCACAGCGGATTCTGAACATCAATACATATATTTTATGTACCATACTAAGTATTTAAAATCCAATTTCAATACTAGTAGTGAACATAACTTTGACAAATATTTTTAAAGTTAGAGCCTCGCCCTTTCTTTAATTCATTCGTGTCTTCCATATCCAAATGGTAGTCACTTTGGGATATGTCAATTATCTTTCAATATTTCACAAACTTTGGCCAAGCCTTGGGTTTCGGAATATTGAAACGATATGCACCTTGTGCTACATGCTCAATTGCAAACTTTGACTTTTCTCCACTAGAATAGTCAAATCAATTCTCTAAGAATATTAATTGCAACTTTAATACTTTTAAATCTAAAGATAGATTTATTATAAGTATATTAATTAAGCACTAAAGTCATCATCACATAAATCTTCCAAAGATTTATGCTCAACCTTTTGCTTATTATGGGCTCAGTTATAATAAGTTATTTTATCAAATAAATTAACCTATTATTAATTCCCAATTGAAAATTAAATCATTTAAAACATTTAATCCAAGGATTATATATTTTAAATATTCAACTTTCCAATTCTTTCTTGATTTCAATAGTCCAACTATTTAATCAATTTAATAAGGTACTATTTATTATAATGATTACAATAACCCAATTATTTAATCAACTATAATTTTAATATTGATTACTATAATCCAATTATAAAATCAACTATCATTTTAATTCAATTATATTGATTACTATAATCTAATTATAAAATCAACTATATATTGAATGAGTTTGTATATAGTCCAACTATAAAATTTTTAAAACAACGTAAAATATTGACGAATAATATTTGTTTGCGCGGTATGGCGAGTAATTGAACGAATGTTGCAAATTCAATACTTGCCTCCCACTATTTTTCGTCGAGCCTCTAACCCTCTGTGGAGTACTCGGGAAACCGTGTTTCCTAGTGGGCTGGGATCCTGTTAAATAACATACAACCTTGACTTTGGCCAACAAGCTGTATGCTACTTAACCAGTAGATCTCACAGATCAATTGGATCCAATCCAATTCCCAGATCCGGTTAGGTGGACATCCAAGTCCTAAACATATTACCTATGCCAATGTATCTAATACATTTTCTAACCTTATCCTCGAATCATCTAGGCCTTGGCTTTGGCACAACAAACCTAATGACTCCAGTTAAGCGGGACCCATTGACAAGGAAAGTTTCGTAATCAATGTCTTTGGACAAGAAGTGATCTTGACTTTGGCCAACAAATCACAACTTGGACTAGACACCGATGTGGAAAAACTCTCATGATTCAAATACATCCAATTGACAAGGTCTTGACTTTGGCCAACAAACCAATGCCAATCGGATCTTGAACAAGAATCATTCAATGGAAGGATAATCGCTTAATATAAAACGAGGGTTTTTTTTTTTCGCGTGCAAATTGGCTACCAATTTAATTATCTTTGTTAGGTCTCATCATCATACACCCTTAAACATGCATTCTAAATACATAATAAAGCGAGTATGAAATAAAATAATAATGATATGCGGATGGATACTTTACACATTGATCCTAGATCAAATCTCTCCCTTTCTCACTCAAGCTAGCACTTGTACTACTTCTACCCGTTACACTACACTTCTAAAGAAACCTCATATACATAGAGGGGAATAGGTGAGAAGAGAATACAAGAGAATAAAGGTGATAAGGCTGGACACGCAGGTCCAATTTAATAAATCGAATTTATTACAACAATTTCTAAAATTGCCCACCCATCTAATATCCATCCGATATACATTATTCATTCAACACAACCATGTATTCACACACATAAGCATGCTATCAATCAATCTAATCAAATTAATTAATCTGATAATTAAGTGATCATCCAATGTTCAAACACGATTTGATTTTGTTCGAGTCAAACTCGTTTTTGCGAATAAGTACTTAAAGTACGAATTCATGAATTAAATTAAACTACATCATTAAATCTAATTTAACATGTATTTAATACTAATTCACTATTCAATTCTAAATTAAATATTACACTTTTATTTAATAAACCTTTTACAATTTAAATTCCAAATCTAATCGTAACGCGTCTCAAAGACCGATTAACGTCCAACGTCAATTCAATTAAAGTCCAATGGGCTTTGATTGATTTCTTAAGGCGTGGACTTTTGGTCAACTCGGGTCAAACCGATAACCAAAGTCCAATCCGGGATTTACCCCATAAGCCCATAAATCAATCTTGGCCCATTAGGCCCAATCAAACTTTAAAGGTTCATTAAGTCGCAATTGGGCTTAACGGAAGTGGTTTGGGCCCAATTGGATCCAATCCATTGGCCTAAACCAACTTTGATACAACAAAGCCCAATAAGCCCATTTACAACTTTAAAAGCCCAAATCCAATTCAAGGCCCAATTAATTAAATTCATAAAATCCAATTCGCAATCTAATTAACCTAAAGTGCATTACATGATCAATTAACTAAATCAACATTTCTAAAACACCATATTAGTCCAATTAATCATGCTTGATTCATTATCATATGTCAAACACACAAATTGAAAAATCAAACCCATTTACATGCTTAAAGGTCTCGGCCAAAAGAGGGATTTTGTGTCCGATTCGGTTTCAATCCAATCGAACCCACAATCGACATTAAATCAACATCCTAAATGATTTCATACACATCCAATGTCACAAAATCAAAATATACCAAGACATTAGGGCATTAGTCACATTCGGCCAACTCAAAGATTTTGGGGTTTTCGTCCAATTCGAAATCCAATCCAATTCGATTCAAATTAACATCAACCTAATTGATTCCAACTCATCAAATGAATCAAAAAATCAAAATTCCAAGAATCCAAAATCCTCACATACATTCGGCCAAGGTGAATAAATTGGGGAAAATTATTCCAAATGAATTTTCAACAAATTGATCCAACCAATATGCAATTAAACATGTTATAAGCATACTCAAACAAACAATTTATTCAAATCATGCTCAAATCGCATTTACCCAAATTTTAAATCCCTAAAATTTCATGCTTGCAACCTAGCTCTAGATGCATTGTTGAGTTTTTATTAGGTCCCAAGATCAAATCAAGACAAGAATAATGAGTGAATACATCAATGGAGGTAGCGGAATACTCACATCGATCGGTTGAGTCGATTTGAAGACGATTCGAAGCCAAAAACTCACTGTCAAGTGGCGCCATTCACTGCAGTCCATGCTCACTGGTTTGGCAGTTTCGAGTCTCAAAACGAAGCTCCAAACTCCGTCGGATGAGTCCCGCCTCATGGGTGAACATCCCTAACACCTTCGCAATGTTCACAAGTGTGCTAGCACTTGATTTCATCAAATGAAATCACTCATTTGCTTCCCTTGAAGTCACGCCATTTCTGGTTCAAAACCAGTGAAGAAGAAAGGGTAAATGGCGTGAAAGAAGAAAGAAAAGGGGTGAGAGAGAGAGATGGAAAAGTGAGTGAGTGTTAGTAAAGCATTTACCAAAAATGCATTATATATTTTCCAAGAAAATATGCTAAAACCATTTACCAAATCATTTATCAAATATAATAAAATGGTAAAAGTTATTAGCTTGTCACTATTCCACCAACACCATCACTATTCACATGTCAATATAAAAGGTGATGTGATGTGTGTCTATCTATCAATCAATCAATCAGTCAATCAATCAATCAATCACTCAAAGTGACTTTTGATTTGACGCTTGATGTGATGATTGATTTGACGCTTGATGTGACTTGCGTCGCGCACTCGAATTCGAAATACGAATACGCTCGTATCACACTCGGGTTCGGGTTTGTTAATTCCAAATTAACGATTTTTCCGTCGCGCGTAATTAAATGATTACGCCTAGCGAATTCACTATTCACGTCGCTAACGAATTTATTCTAAATTAATTCGTTCGCCCGAATTAAAATCTTTTAATTCCGCGTCGAAATCTAATTTCGTTTAATATATCGAATATATTAATTTACCGATTAATTCCAAATTAATCGTTATCTCTCTCTAGACGATATTTTATCCTAGACAAATATCTCCGTAATTAATCCCAGATTATTAATTTTCTCTTTCTTCTATATAATCCCAGATTATTAATGAGTGCGAGTTATGCGTCATCGGTGCATTATCGGGAAGCGACCCATGAGATCTCTGGATACGTTGTTGGTAGTAAATACGGTCGTCGTGTGTAACCGAATCACGTACGTACCAAGTACTACGTTCCACCGATTTACGAGACAAGGTCGACTCCTAGCAAAGCACGATGTCTACCAAATTCTCGGCCATATTCTTTTAAGAATATTTAGATCTATATCAAGCGTAGTATACTAATGTATTGTGCGTATCGGCCCAGTATCGGATAGTCACGTGCTAGGGCTGGGGCTGGATAAGTGTCTACCCCGTCCGAAACACATATCGGATGTCTGGTAACTAGTCTCTATAATCGGATATTCATGACCTGGTCATAATATCACGATTGGATGCGCATCACTTAAGAGCACTAATACCGTATCCTGCGTGACATCATCTCCACTATGACTGAGAGTGATACTTCCGTCTCGACATCACACCCAATACTCTACGACTCTCTGATAAACCCAGAAGTGGTGAACACAGAACCGGTCAAAGCCCCCAACCACCAAAACCAAAGTTTATCGATTATCGTAAGTATTAGCGATGCAAGTCTCAGGTTAAGACTATACACACCTACCTTGATTTCGGCCTCCCATAGACACCTAGTCATAATACCAATGGGATTCCGAAGGGTCTATCCAGAGCGAAGCTGTTTCCCGTACCATCGGTGAAACACGACCTCCTATCGCACTTGCATAAGTCTCCAACACTTATATATATGAGAACTATGCCGTTGTGCCCTCACAACGCGCACAAGTGCAATACTAGCCTATTCCGCATTATCGATGTCCAGTCTCGATAATACTACGGCTAGGGATATTTAATGATTAATCCTTCGTGGACTGATACTGTCTCATATCATCTCAATCCAGGAACTAATCATAGGGACCTCTCTTCATTTATATATCTATGGTGATCTAATCACAAATGATGAGAGTGCAATTTCCTTATTACATAGTTAATTTGCTACAACAACACAATGATCTGTGCAAATAGTGACGCTATGGGTCATATTATCCAACACATAGATCTATTCTTAGATCTTGGAAGTACTAATTGCAACAGAAAACTCTTGGAGAGTTAATGGCTATACTCAATGAGACACAGTCAGAGTTTGTAAAAGGGTAAGAAGCGCAAGGCGCACCTTACTTCGACATCCCAGAATGCCGAGGCTTGGCTGAAGGCTTCTGGGGTGTGAAGAAAATGGCAAGGCAAAATCGTCACAGTCTTCTAGGAAGAAAAGGACATATCCTAAGATGTCTGCCTAAATTATGCAAAAGAAACAGAAGTAACTGGAAGTGTGACTGCCGTATGGACAAGGCACACATAAAGGAAATAAAGGCGGACAAGGCTCCGACTTCATGTATGTTTGTTATAAACATGTCCACTACTGGTTTTAAAATTGAATTTTAGATACTGGATGTGGTACATAAATATATGTACTGATGTGCGGGGTCTGCTGTTAAGTATGAGACTGACTTCAAATGAGATCGACTTGCGAATAAGAAACGTGATGAAAGTCATTGTTTTAACTGTAGGAACCTAAGTTTTGGAACTTCCATTTGGGCATCTTAAACTAGGAAACTGTTACAATGTATCTAGTTTGACTAGAAACTGTTGGAGTTTCTACGGTCCCAATGATCGATTCAAGCATTAAAACATAAGTACAAATACAATAAAAGAAGTCGCGGAATACTTACAATGATCGGTTGAGCGATGCGTCAAGAACAAAAAATTCTTCTATGCCCTTTGAACCATTGGAAGCTCACGGCAGTCCACTAAAAAACAGTCTTCAAATTCGGCCATGAATCAACCTCCAAGCTCCAAGCTCCAAGCTCCAAGCTTTCATGATTTGATTTCAAGCTCACGGGTGGGTTTCTCTATCACCTTCTTATGTCTCTTTGAGTGCTAGCTCTTAGGAATTTTTTCCACAAAAAACCCTTATTTCTTCTTGCCATTCTCGGTAGTGCAGTGAAGGAAGAAGACAGCCCACTTTGGGCATGCGAGGGAGATGAAGAAAGAGAGAGAGAGTTGTTGTAAATGTGTTGTGTGTTTTTGTATATCAAATACCATTTAATTAAATAATGGTATGTCTTTCAATCACACTTGAGTGTCCAACACTCATCCATCATTTTTTATCAACTTCCATCACTATTCACTCAATCAAGTGACAAGTTATCACATCACTCAAAGTGACTAATGATTTGACGCTTGATATGACTAGCGATTTGATGCTTGATGTGACTTACGTGCCGCACTCGAATTCGAAATGTGAATGCGCTCGTAAACAATCCCGGGCTCGGGTTTGCTAATTCCAAATTAACGAATTTTCCATCGCGACGTAATTAAATATTTATGCCTAGCAAAATCACTATTCACGTCGCTAACGAATTAATTCTAAATTAACTCGTTCGCCCGAATTAAAATCTTATTTTAATTCCGCGTCGAAATCCAATTTCGTTTAATATATCAAATATATTAATTTATCGATTAATTCCAAATTAATCGTAATCTCTCTTTTGATGATATTTTATCATAGATAAAATATCTCCGTAATTAATCCCAGATTAATTTTCTCTCTCTACTAATTAATCCCAGATTAATAAAGTGTGAGTCATACGTCATTAGTGAATCTTCGGGAAGCGACCCATGAGATCCACGAATATGTTGGCAGTAAATACGGATATCGGACTATCCGAATATTGTACGTACCTAGTACTACGTTTTACTGATTTACAAGACAATGTTGGCTTCTAGCAAAGCGCCATGTCTACCCAATTCTCCAGAAACATCCTTACAAGAATAAGCGATCTATATTAGGCGTAGTATACGTAGTATCGTGTATGTCGATCCAGTATCGGATGTCATGTGCTAGGCCTGGGGCTGGAATTGTGTCTGCCCTGTATGAAGCACATGTCGGATGTCTGGTAACAAATCTCTATAATCGGATATTCATGACCTAGTCATAATATCCCGATGACTGCAGTACTTAAGAGTACTAGTACCGTATCCTACGTGACATCATCTCCACTATGACTGGAGTGATACTTCCATCTTGACATCACACCCAACACACTACGATTCTCAATATACCCAGAAGAGTCGTACACAGAACCTGTTAAAGCCCTGGACGACCAAAACCAAAGTATATTGATTGTCGTAAGTATTAGCGGTGCAAGTCTACTGTTAAGACCAAATACACCTACCCTAATTTCGGACTTCCATAGACACATAGTCATACTACCAATGGAATTCCGAAGGGGTCTATCCAGAGCGAAGTTATTTTCCGTACCATCGGTAAAACACAACCTCCTATTACACTTGCATGAGTATCCAATACCCAAATATATGAGAACTATGCGGTTATGCTCTCATAACACGCACAAGTGTAATATTAGTCTTTTACGCATTATCGATGTCCAATCTCGATAATACTCTGACTAGAGATATTTAATGATTAATCCTTCGCGAATTGATATTGTCTCATATCATCTCAATCTAGGAACTAATCATAAGGACCTCCTATCATTTATACATCTAGGTGATCTAATCACAAATGATAAGAGAGTAATCTCCTTTGTCACATAGTTAATTTGTACAACAACACCATGATCTGTACAAATAGTGATGCTATGAGTCATAACTTTCCAACAATCTCCCATTTGGCCTATAGCCAGTCACTCAAGTGTCTACCACCCAAACTATGTACGGTTCGCTCAAATTACTAAGGAAAGGCTTTCGTCAGCGGATTTGCATGATTATCGTCTGATGTGATTTATACGATCATCACATCGCCACGATGTATGATCCGAACGAATCAGATGAATTGTCGAAGTATTTATCCTGTTTATTGATGAGAGCGTTAATTCTTTAGCCTGCGCTGTAGCCTAGCTCAGCTGCTAACAGAACTATATCTAATCTAATTAGATTGTTTTGACCTAGATGTCTTCTATTGCTGCCTCAGCTGTAGCAATAACCTGTATTTGTTGTTTATTAGGTAACAGTGTCTTGCTTGGAAGATTTCCAGCTCACTGTTCCGTTATTCAAACTGCATAGTACCGTTATTACGACTTACAATCATTTTTATCGGTTAGGAAACTTGCAGCAGTGATCCAAGTCACTTCAAATTATCCTTCTCCATAGTTTAAGACAACATCCTTAGTTCTCTAAGATACTAACAGATGATCTTAACATCAATCCAGTGACTTTCACATGGATTGGCCCGATTGTGACTCCATATGCTCAAACCATATGAGACACCAGGTCACGTACATTTTTCAATGTACGAGTTCTCGGAGAGTGTCAACAACTTTAAATCTATCCCAGTAGATCTATATTCCTAGAATAAAGATTGTTTCTCCTAAGAATTCTACGGAGAATTTTCATGAAAGCCAAGCTTTCATCGATTGTAATATGGGAATATCATTTCTAACAAATGACATATCATCATTATTTAGGACAGTCACTTTCAGTGCGCTCCCACTAACCTCCATATATACACAAGAATTATTTTCGTTTGAATCAAATCATACACCATTATGATTACATCAAAACGATAGTTCCAAGAACCCAATGCTTGCTTCAATCCCTCCATGGATCGAATAACCTGCAAACCTTGTTTGCTAGTTTTGATACGACAAAACCGTCAGGATGTTCTAAACATCCTCCAAAAGGTTTCCTTTCAAGAAAGCGATTTTCCCGTTCAGTTGCCATATTTCATAAAAGAAACATGCAACATTAACAAGCGTTATCCAAATGGATTTAACGTGGCAACAAGTAAAAGGTTTCTTCGTAATCAACACAATGTTGATAACGATACCTTTTTTCGCTACAAGCCTAACTTAGTACGCTAGTATGTTGCCATCCATGTATGTCTTCCTTGAAGACTCATTAGTACCAACAGACACAATGTCTTACAATACAACAACTAGTATCCAAACATAGTTAGTATACATGGAATCTATTTTGGAAATTTATAGCACTTTTCTATAATAGGGATTCGATACCTTGTATCACTTCCTCATACGTAATCGGTTGGTATTCCCCAAAAGATTGACATCTTTATGAGGTGAGATCAGAAACCCATACCCCATGTTATTTTCTGAATCTCTCTGATCTACGCGGTTCTTGTGTATTCGAAGATTACTGGTACAGTTTCATCCTTGATGAACTGTTTGTGTTCCATTAAGGACTCGGTGCCTGTAATAGTATTACTCTGATTTTCATCGAGTTTTACTATCCTCTCACTTACCACTGCATATCGGTATTCCTCTTAGGAAAATCGCATGGCGAGCAACAATTAAATTATTCTCTTATGAGATGTATAAGTACTATACTTTGGTTTCCCTAGGATAACCTACAATTAGGCACTTATCCAATCCGGGTTCTAGTTTGGTATCATCCAAACATATGCCTAGCACTCCCAGATCTTCAGGAATGAGAAAACCTTATTTCTTTCCTGTTCATATCTAATATGAAGTCTGTCTAACAGATTTTCATGGAACCTTATTCAAAATAAGCATTGCACTATTAAATGCTTATCCGTGAAGGAAATGGTAGCTCAGAGCGACTCATGATTAACCTTATCTTGTCTAACAAAATTCGGTTTCTCTGTTCAGACACACCGTCAAAGTGACGAGTTCCGGGAGGAGTCCTCATTTGAAAAAATACTATATTCTTTCAAGCATTTGAGAAACTTATTGCTTAAGTATTATCATCATGGTCAAACTGTGATGTTTTTAATACTTTAGCCAATATGTTCGTCTATTTCGTGTCGAAACTCTAAAAGTGTTCGATTCATGTTTCAGAAGAAACACATAACCATAACGCGATGCAACATCCGTAAAGGTCACGAAATATTCATATCCACCTCTAGCCTAGCTAGATATGGGCCCACTTACGTCACTATGAACGAGGGCTAACATATCGATGGCACTTACCATTTTACCAAGTAAAAGGTATTTTAGGCACTTTGCCCAATAAACTAGATTCGTAGACTTTATTTGAATAGGATCAAATTCGTCATAGTATCCACTCTTCGAAAGTGTGGATATACGAGTCTTGTTTAATTGTGTCCCAGACAACACTGCCACAAATAAGCCTCATCTGATCAAATCAGTTCGAGCTACTTGTTTGTCATGTTATATGTTTGAGATTTATTTATATTCAAAATATAAATACTTTTATTCACATCTAATGTGTTTATCTCAATATCATCTTTATAAAATAAAACACTTTAGTGTTCTAAAATATAAAGGTATACTCGCAATGAGTTATACTCGATATAGAGATAATATTTCTAGTCAAACTAGTTACATTATAACAATTTCCTAATTTAAGTACACAGCTGAAGGGTAGTCCCTAAACTTAGGTATCTACGGTTAAAACAGCGACTTTCGTCCCGTTTTTGACTCGCAGATTAATCTCATCTGAAGTCAGTATCCTGCTCATAGCAGATCCTGCACACCAGTACATATTTTTATGTATCACACTAAGTATTTAAAATCCAATTTTAATACTAGTAGTGAACATATATATGACAAACATACTTAAAGTCAGAGCCTTGTCCCGTCTTTTATTCCTTCATATCTGCCTTGTCCATACGGCAGTCACGTTTCAGTGACCCCGTTTGCCACAGTTTAAGCAGACATCTTGGGATATGTCTTATATCTTCCTAGAAGATAATAATGATTTTGCCTTTGCCCTTTTTTTCTACATTCTAGAAGCCTTTGGCCAAGCCTTGGATTTCTGGAATATCGAAGTAAGATGCGCCTTGCGCTTCTTGCCCTTTTGCAAATTTTGGCTTCGGCTCATTGAGTATAGCCATTAACTCTACAAGAGTTTTTTTATTGCAAATAACGCTTCTAAGATCTAAGTATAGATCTATGAAGATCCTTCAATTTCAACATCATGGTTTAAAGATCTAATCCTTAATTATGACGACAAAATTAAGGAGTCATTATGGCACGCATAATGGATCAAGCACTAAAGTTATCATCACATGAATCTTCCAAAGATCATGCTCTACCTTTTGCTCAACTCTGAGCTTAGGCCCAAGATGTTATTTTATCAAATAAAATAACTTCTTAGTTTCCAGGACTATCATGAAATTTTATTCCTAATTTGAAAATTAAAGTCGTTTAAACAGATTTTCCATAGGATTATGTTTTAAACACCAATCTTTCAACTTATCTTGATTCTAATAGTCCAACTATTTAATCAACAATGTCAGGTACTATTTAATATAATGATTACTATAGTCCAACTACATAATTAACTATACTTTTAATTGGTTAAATTCAATTATATTGATTACTATAATCCAATTATAAAATCAACTATTAATTGAAATAGTTTGAATACAGTCCAACTGTTTAATTAAAACAATATTTAAATATTAGTCCAACTAACATTTAATTTATTGATGAAAAATTGGATTGAGCGCGTATGGCAAGTAATTACACAAATATTGCAAATTTAATTCTAGTCTCCCACTATTTTTCGGTGAGCCTCTAACCCTCTGTCGAGTACTCGGGAAACCGTGTTTCCTAGTGGGCTAGGATCCCGTTAAATAACACACAATCTTGACTTTGGCCAATAAATTATATGATACTTAACTAGGTAGATCTCTAAGATCAATTGGATCTAATCCAATTCCTAGATCCAGTAGGTGGACATCCAAGTCCGAAACATATATCTTATATATGCCAATATATCCAATATATTCTGTTGGATAATTATGACCCATAGCGTCACTATTTGTACAGATCATGGTGTTGTTATACAAATTAACTATGTGACAAATGAGATTGCACTCTTATCATTTGTGATTAGATCACCTAGATGTATAAATGATGAGAGGTCATTATGATTTGTTCCTGGATTGAGAATGATATGAGACAGTATCAGTCCACGAAGGATAAATCATTAAATATCCCTAGTCAGAGTATTATCGAGATTGGACATCGATAAATACGTAACAGACTAGTATTGCACTTGTGCGCGTTGTGAGGGCATAACGACATAGTTCTCATATATTTGGGTAATGGATACTCATGCAAGTGTAATAGGAGGTTGTGTTTCACCGATGGTACGGGAAACAACTTCGCTCTGGATAGACCCCCTCGAAATTCCATTAGTAGTATGATTATGTGTCTATGAAAGTCCGAAATCAGGGTATATGTATTTGGTCTTAACCTGAGACTTGCACCGCTAATACTTGCGACAATCAATACACTTTGGTTGCGGTCGTCCAGGGCTTTAACAGGTTCTGTGTACGTCAATGCTGGGTATATTGGGAATTATAGTGTGTTGGGTGTGATGTCAAAATGGAAGTATCACTCCAGTCATAGTGGAGATTATGGTCACGTAGGATACGTGACTGGTTCTCTTAAATGCTGCAGCTATCAGGATAAAATGACAAGGTCAGGTTTATCCGATTATAGAGACTAGTCACCAGACATCTGACATGTACTTCGTACGGGGCAGACACAATTCCAGCCCCAGGCCTAGCACGTGATCATCCGATACTGGATAAAAATATGTAATACTACGTATACTACGCCTGATACAAATCTTTTATTCCTGTAAGGATATTTTCGGAGAATTGGGTAGGCATAGCGCTTTGCTAGAGGCCAATCTTGTCTTGTAAATCGGTAAAACATAGTACGAGGTACTTACATGTTCGGATAGTCCGACGACTGAATTTACTGCCAATTAATCCGGGGATCTCATGGGTCGCTTCCCAAAGATTCACCGATGACGTATGACTCGCACTTTAATTAATCTGGGATAAATTGCGGAGATATTTTATCTAGGATAAAATATCAATTAAAGAGAGATAACGATTAATTTGAAATTAATCAGTAAATTAATATATTCGATATATTAAACGAAATTAGATTTCGACACGAAATTAAAATTAGATTTTAATTCGGGCGAACAAATTAATTTAGAATTAATTCGTTAGCGACAAGAATAGTAATTATACTTGGCATGATTATTTAATTAAATTAGATTTAATTACGATGCAACGGAAAATTCGTTAATTTGGAATTAGCAAACCCGAGCCCGAGATTATTTGCGAGCATATTCGCATTTCAAATTCGAGTGCGGAACGTAAGTCAAATCAATTGTCAAATCATTAGTCGCATCATGTGTCAAATCGCTGGTCATTTCAAGCGTCAAATCACTTGTCACTTTGAGTGATGTGACTTGACAACTTGATTGATTGAGTGACTTGGCACATGATGGATGTGACTTGATGTGAATTGTGATGGATTTTATTATTTGACTTTTTGAAAGCCAAATTCAAGTGAAATTCATTTGAAATTCACAAAAGTGTATAAGATACACTTGAAGCCAAAATCAATATTCACTTTACATATTTCTCTCTTTCCTCTCAATTCTCTCTTTCTCTCATCTCTCTCCATTCACGCCCAAGGAGGCAAAAATGCTCACTGGTTTTGCACCAAAAGCCGAGCAGTGAGGGAAGTAAGAGTGGGATTTTGTGGCAAAATCACAAGTGCTAGCACACTTACGAGACTTGCGAAGGTGATAGGGAAGTCTACCAATGAGCCGGGAACCATACGACGAAGCTTAGAGCTTGACGAAGGACCAAAACGAAGGCCAAAAGAGTGAGTTGTTTCATCTCACTGCCGAACCAGTGATGAGCAAAAAGAAAAGTTTTGTTCACCTCCGCGTCACTCAACCGCTCGATGTAAGTATTCTGCAACTTCTGTTGATTGTATTCACATGTTATTTCATGTTTATAATCGATCTTGGGACCTTAATAGAAACCAACAATGGCATCTAGAGCAAGGTTTGAGCATGAAAAGTTTAGGGCTTAAAATTTGGGTAAAATGAATTTGAGCATGATTTTGTGAAATTGGATGAATGAATATGCTTAAATGTGTTTTAATTTAAGATTGATTGGATCAATTTAATGAAATTATATTTGGAACAAATTTCCCCAAAATGTATAGGTTGGCCGAATGGTCTAAATGCCCTAATGTCTTGGATTTTTTGATTTTTGGTTCATTAGATGTGTTGGAAATCATTTGGGGATATTGATTTAATGTTGAATTGAATTTAATTGGATTGAATTTGATTTGGACAAAATAATCTCCATTGGCCGAGACTTGAAGAAGCATGTAATGGGTTTGATTTTTATCAAAATGTGTTTGACATGTGATGATGAAGATGAACATGATTAACTGGACTAATTGGTGTTTTGGAAATATTGAATTGGCTAATTGATCATGTTATACACTTTAGAATTAATTAGATTATGAAATTGGACTTTATGATTTAATTAATTAGGCTTGAATTGGATTTGGGCTTGTAATGTTGCTAATGGGCTTATTAGGCTTTGTTGTACAAAGTTTGGTTTAGGCAAAGTTGGTTGGATCCAATTGGGCCCAAAACCACTTCCGTTAAGCCCAAATGCGACTTAATGAACCTTTTAAGTTTAATTGGGCCTAATGGGCTAAAATTGATTTATGGGCTTATGGGGTAATTCCTGGATTGGATTTTGGTTATTCGGTTTGACTCGAGTTGACCAAAAGTCCACGCCTTAAAAAATCAATTAAAAGCCCATGGACTTAAATTGAATTGACGTTGGACGTTAATCGGTCTTTGAGACGCGTTACGATTAAATTGGAATTTAAGTCGTAAAATATTTATATTAAAGTGTAATATTTAATTTGGAATTAAATAGCGAATTAGAATGAATGCATATTAAATTTGATTTAATGATTTGTAGTTTAATTTAATTCGAGAATTCGTACTTTAAGTACTTATTCACAAAACAAGTTTGACTCGAGCAAAATCAAATCGTTGTTTGAACGTTGGATGATCACTAATTATCAGATTAATTAATTTGATTAGATTGATTGATAACATGCTTGTGTGAATACGTGGTTGCGATGCATGAATAATGTATATCGGATGGATATTAGATGGGTGAGACAATTTTAGAAATTGTTGTAATAAATTTGATTTATTAATTGGACCTGTGTGCCCAGCCTTATCACCTCCTTATTCTTTGTATTCTCTTCTCACCTATTCCCCCCAATGTAAATGAGGTTTCTTTAGAAGTGTAGTGTAACAGGTAGAAGTAAATACTTATGCTAGCGGAGAGAGAGAAGAGGAGTGATTTGATTTAGGATCAATGTGTAAAGTATCCATCCGCATATCATTATTATTTTATTCATATGCGCTTTATTATGTGTTTAGAATGCATGTTTAAGGGTGTATGATGTTGAGACCTTAACAAAGATAATAAATTGGTTGCCAATTTGCACGCGAAAAACCCTCGCAATATATTAAGCGTCTTTCCTTCCATCGAGTGATTCTTACTCAAGATCTAAGACGGCATTGGTTTGTTGGCCAAAGTCAAGGCCTTTGTCTTTCGAATATATGTTTGAATCACGAAGGCTTTGTTTCATACCAGTGTCTTGTCTAAGTTGTGGTTTGTTGGCCAAAGTCAAGACCACTTCTTGTCCATCGACATTGATTACGAAGCTTTCCATGGTCAATGGGTCGTGCTTAACTGGAATCATTAAGCTTGTTGTGCCAAAGCCAAGGCTTAGTTGATTCAGAGGAAAAAGGTTAGGTAATACATTGGATGTATTGGCATATATAAGATATATGTTTCGGACTTGGATGCCCCCCTACCGGATCTAGGAATTGGATTGGATCCAATTGATCTTAGAGATCTACCTAGTTAATTATCATACAATTTGTCTGTCAAAGTCAAGATTGTGTGATATTTAACGGGATCCTAGCCCACTATGAAACACGGTTTCCCGAGTACTCGACAGAGAGTTAGAGGCTCGCCGAAAAATAGTGGGAGGCAAGAATTGAATTTGCAATATTTGTTTAATTACTTGCCATACGCGCTCAAACAAATATCATTCGTCATTATAAATTAGATGTTAGTTGGACTAATATTTAAATCGCTGTTTTAATAAATAGTTGGACTATATTCAAACTATTCATTTATAGTTGACTTTATAATTGGATTATAGTAATCAATATAATTGATTTTAATCTATTAAATTATAGTTGATTAAATAGTTGGACTATTGTAATCATTATAATAAATAGTACCAAAATCGTTGATTAAATAGTTGGACTATTAGAATCAAGATATAAAAGTGAAAGATTGCCGTTTAATAATCCTAGGGAAAATGTATTTAAATGGTATAATTTTCAAATTGGGAATAAATTTCAGGACAGTCCTGGAAAAATAGATAAGTTACTTTATTTGATAAAATAACTTATTATGCCTAAGCTCGGAGTTAGCAAACAGTCGAGCATAATCTTTAGAAGATTATGTGATGATAGCTATAGTGCTTAATCCATTAAGCTTGTCGCAGTAGACTCCTTAATTTCTTTGTCAGAACAAAGGATTAGATCCTTAAAGTATGATAATGAAATTGAAGGATCTTCATAAATCTATGTTTAGATTTGAGAAGTACTAAATTACAATAAATAACTCTTGGAGAGTTAATGACTATTCTCAAGGAGATAAAGTCAAAGTTTGCAATTAGGCAAGTAGCGCAAGGCGCACCTTACTTTGATATTCTACATGGCCAAGGCTTGGCCAAAGGCTACTGGAATGTTGAAAAGGGCAAAGGCAAAATCATTATAATCTTCTGGGAAGATAAAGGACATATCCCAAAATGTCTGCTTAAATTATGGCAAACGGGATCGCGAAAGCGTGACTGCCGTTTGGACAAAGCAGACATGAAGGAATTGAAGACGATCAAGGCTCCGACTTCAAATATGTTTGTCAACATTATGATCATTACTAATATTAAAATTGGATTTTAAATACTTAGTGTGGTACATAAATATGTACTAATGTGCAGAATCTGCTGTGAGCAGGATACTAACTTCAGTTGAGATTAATCTGCGAATTGAAAACAGGACGAAATTCACTGTTTTAAGCATAGATACCTAAGTTTGGGAACTACCCTCGGGTGTGTACCTAAATTAGGAAACTGTTATAATGTAACTAGTTTGACTAGATACATTATCTCTATATCAGTGTTTAACCCGCTGCGGGTGAACCTTTATATTCGAGAACACTAAAGTGTTTCATTATATAAAGATGATATTGAGATGTACACATTAGATGTGAATAACAGTATTTATATTTTGAATATAAATAAATCTCAAACATAAAGCATGACAAACAAATAGCTCAAACTGATTTGATCAGAAGAAACCTATTGTGGCATTAATGTCTGGGACACAACTAAAACAAGAATCGTATATCCGCACTTTTGAAGAGTGGGTACTCGGACTGATTTGATTCCAATAAAATAAAGTCTACGAATATAGTTTATTGGGCAAAGTACCTAAAACACTATTTACTTGGTAAAAGTGCAAATGCCACAGATCTGTTAGCCCTAGTTCATTGTGAAGCAAGTGGGCCCATGTCTAGCTAGGCTAGATGTAGATATGAATATTTCGTGACCTATACGGATGTGGCATCGCGTTATGGTTATGTGTCTCTTTAAGAACACAAATCGGAAACTTTTAAAGTTTTAAACACGAAATAGATAAACAGATCGGCTGAAGTATTAAACGTCACGGTAAGACCGTAATGGAAAATTAAGCAATAAGTTTCTAATATACTTGAAAGAGTATAGTATTCTTTCAATGAGGACTCCTCACGGAACACGTCAATTTGACGATGTGTTCGAACTGACTAACTGAATTTTGTTAGACATGATAAGGTTAATCATGAGTAGCTCTGAGCTACTATTTCCTTCAACAGATAAGCATAAACAATGCAGAACTTATTTTGAATAAGGTTCCATAATAATCTGTTTTGACAGATTTCATATCAGATATGAACGGGAAAGAAACCGGGTTTCACATTCCTGATAATTTGGGTATGCTAGGCATGAGTTTGGATGATACCAAACTAGAACCCAAATTGGATAAGTGTCAATTTTAGGTTATCCTAGGGATACCATAAGTATTTTACTTATACTTCTCACCAGAGAACAATTGGATTGTTGCTCGCCATGCGATTTTCCTAAGAGGAATACCGATATGCAGTGGTAAGTGTGAGGATAGTAAAACTCGATGAAAATCAGAGTAATATTGTCCCTGGCACCGAATCTTAATGGAACATAAATGGTTCATCAAGGATGAAACTATTACCAATAATATTTGGATACATAAGAACCGGGTGAGTCGGAGAGAATCAGAAAACAACCTGGGGTATAGGTTTCTGATCTCACCTCATAAAGATGTCTATCTTATTGAGGTATACCAACTAACTACGTATGAGGAAGTGATACAATATATCGAATCCCTATTATGACAAGTATCATGAATCCGAAATGGATTCAATATATATCAACTATGTTTGGATACTAGTTGATGTACCGCAAGGCATTGTGCCTATTGGTACTATATAAGTCTTCAAGGAAGACATACATGGATGGCAACATACCAACATACAAAGCTAGGCTTGTAGCGGAAAGTATCGTTATCGACATTATGTTGATTACGATTCAACCTTTTAACTATTGCCATGGTAAATCCATTTGGATAATGCTTGCTGAAGCTACATGTTTCATTTATGAAATATGACAGTAGAACGTCAAAATCACTTTCCTTAAGCGGAAACCTTTTGGAGGATGTTTTCAACATCCTGACGGTTTTGTCGTACCAAAACAAGCAAACAAGGTTTGCAGGTTATTCGATTCATGTTTGGATTGAAGCAAGCATTGAGTTCTTGGAATTACCGTTTTGATGTAATCATAATGGTGTATGATTTGATTCAAAATAAATATGATTCTTGTGTATATAAAGAGGTTATTGGGAGTGCACTGACAGTGATGTCCTATAAATAAAGATAATATATGTCATTTCTTGGAAATAATATTCCCATAAAAACAATCGGTGAATTCTTGCTTTCGAGAAAAACTCTCTGAGAAACCGTACATTGAAAAATGCACGTGACCTGGTGTCTCATATGCTTTGAGCATATGGATTCACAAACAGGCCAATCCAAGTGATAGTCACTGGATTGATGATAAGAACATCTATTAGTATCTTAGAG
Source organism: Zanthoxylum bungeanum (assembly GCA_019454045.1). Classification (NCBI taxonomy): domain Eukaryota; kingdom Viridiplantae; phylum Streptophyta; class Magnoliopsida; order Sapindales; family Rutaceae; genus Zanthoxylum; species Zanthoxylum bungeanum. Next base: position 69,775 of record SKCR01037679.1, read on the forward strand.
ATCTAAGGATGCTGTCTTAATATGTGGAGAAGGAGAACTTGAAGTGACTGGAATCGCTACTGCAAGTTTCCTAAACCGATAAAACGACTGAAAGTCACAAAAGGTACTATACAGTTTGAATAACGGTACAGTAAGCTGGAAATCTTCCAAGCCAGATACTGTTACCGTATAAACAATAAATACGGGTTATTGCTGCAGCTGAGGCAGCAATAGAAGCCATCTGGCTCAATAACAAATCCAATTAGATTAGATATAGTTCTGTTAGCAGCTGAGCTAGGCGTCAACACAGGCTAAAGAATTAATGGTCTCATCAACGATCCAGAAATATACTTCTACAATTCATCTGATTCGTTCGGATCATACATCGTGGCGATGTGATGATCGTATAAATCACATCAGACGATGATCATGTAAATCCGCTGATGAAGCATTTTCTCAGCAATTTGAGCCAACCGTACATAGTCCGAGTGTAAGACACTCGAGTGACTGGCTATAGGACAAGTGGGAGATTGTTGGACAATTATGACCCATAGCGTCACTATTTGTACAGATCATGGTGTTGTTGTACAAATTAACTATGTGACAAAGGAGATTGCACTCTTATCATTTGTGATTAGATCACCTAGATGTATAAATGATGAGAGGTCCTTATAATTTGTTCCTGGATTGAGAATGATATGAGACAGTATCAGTCCACGAAGGGTAAATCATTAAATATCCCTAGTCAGAGTATTATCAAGATTGGACATCGATAAATACATAAAAGACTAGTATTGCACTTGTGCGCGTTGTGAGGGCATAACATCATAGTTCTCATATATTAGGGTATTGGATACTCATGCAAGTGTAATAGGAGGTTTTGTTTCACCGATGGTACGGGAAACAACTTCGCTCTGGATAGACCCCCTCGGAATTCTATTGGTAGTATGACTATGTGTCTATGGAATTCTGAAATCATGGTAGGTGTATTTGGTCTTAACCTGAGACATGCACCGCTAATACTTGCGACAATCAATACACTTTGGTTGCGGTCGTCCAGGGCTTTAACAGGTTATGTGTACGCCAATGCTGGGTATATTGAGAATCGTAGTGTGTTGGGTGTGATGTCAAGATTGAAGTATCACTCCAGTCATAGTGGAGATGATGGTCACGTAGGATACGAGACTGGTTCTCTTAAATGCTGCAGCTATCGGGATAAAATGACAAGGTCAGGTTTATCCGATTATAGAGACTAGTCATCAGACATCTGACATGTGCTTCGTACGGGGCAGACACAATTCCAGCCCCAGGCCTAGAACGTGATCATCCGATACTGGACAGAAATACGTAATACTACGTATACTACACTTGATACAGATCCTTTATTCCTATAAGGATATTTCCGGAGAATTGGGTAGGCATGGCGCTTTGCTAGAGGCCAACATTGTCTTGTAAATCGGTAAAACGTAGTACGAGATACTTACGTGTTCGGATAGTCCGACAACCGAATTTACTACCAATTAATCCGAGGATCTCATGGGTCGCTTCCCAAAGATTCACCAATAATGTCTTACTCGCACTTTAATTAATCTGGGATTAATTGCGGAGATATTTTATCTAGGATAAAATATCAATTAAAGAGAGATAACGATTAATTTGGAATTAATCGGTAAATTAATATATTCGATATATTAAACGAAATTAGATTTTGACGCGGAATTAAAATTAGATTTTAATTCGGGCAAACGAATTAATTTAGAATTCACATCGTTAGCGATGTGAATAGTAATTATGCTTGGCATGATTTTTTAATTAAATTAGATTTAATTACGATGCAACGGAAAATTCATTAATTTGGAATTAGCGAACCCGAGCCCGAGATTATTTGCGAGCGCATTCGTATTTCGAATTTGAGTGTGGCACGCAAGTCAAATCAAGCATCAAATCATTAGTCGTATCAAGCATCAAATCGCTAGTCGTTTCAAGCATCAAATCACTTGTCACTTTGAGTGATGTGACTTGACAACTTGATTGATTGAGTAACTTGACACATGATGGATGTGACTTGATGTGAATAGTGATGATTTTTATTATTTGACTTTTTGAAAGCCAAATTCAAGTGAAATTCAATTGAAATTCAAAAAAGTGTATAAGATACACTTGAAGCCAAAATCAAAATTCATTTTACATCTATCTCTCTTGTAAGGTATTCCTACTGATATTCGTTGGATTATTGAAGCACGAGTCCGATTGGCAGGTGAGTCCACTGATCCTCTTATTTCACATCTGTCTGGTTTAGGAAGAAGTACCTATGCTAAAAAGAGAAGAGCCAAAAGAATGTGTGTTTGTTACAAATGTCGCATGTTTTGTAATACTCGTTGTCATTCTTTAGGAATGATGTCTGATAACCACGAAGATAAGATAAATTTCATTATGGATGGCTTGAGTAAGAAGTCTTTGGATGACATTGCTAAAACTCTTGAGATGCATCCCAGTGGATATGTGTATCACGAAATTTGTGTGTTATATGCACAATTCCAAAAGGAAAGACAACAGTTAAGTCTCGGGAATCTGACTTAAAAAGACTCTGTTTACTAATTTATAAGAAAATTGAATGGGAAACTTATCCCTGACGTATAAACGTCAATCAAGCCACTAAGTTTCTTGTACATATTATATATATTTGTCTTTTCCTAATAATTGTGATTTGTTTTGTTGTTTTCTTTTATTTTCTCCGACATGATCCAGATCTTTTTGGCTACCCCGATTTATTTTACTATTTAATTAACAATTATTATTTGGCAGGTACTAGTGCTATTATTTTACTCATCCTTTTCAGGTATTATAAATTCAACTCATCATTGCACTTTTAAAGACATCCATAGTAAAACATGGAAGCCACTTCAAGAAGACGAGTTGAAAAAATCTGTGTGTTTTGCGGTACTAGTGTTGCTGTTAAACCATAATACGATACAGCAGCACAAGAATTGGCTCGAGTCTTAGCTGCAAGGAATATGTACGTAGTATATGGCGGAGGCAATCTTGGACTTATGGGGATCATTTCAAAGGTTGTACAGGAAGGAGGCAGTCAAGTCTTGGGAATCATTCCAAAACCCTTGGCTGAGGCAAATCTTATTGGACCATCAAACGGAGAAGAACTAATCGTGCCAGGTATTCTGAATGACTGGTAGAAATGATTAATCCTGCTGATGCTTTTATTGCTTTGCCATGGGTCTTGGGTACATTGGAGGAAATTTTTACGGTGTTATCTTGGGCAAACTTGAACATACACCAAAAACCGCTTGGATTGTACAACATTGAAGGATATTATGATTTTCTTTGTGTATTTCTTGATGATGCCCGAAGAAATGGGTTCGTAACAAAACCTATGAAAGAACTCCTTTTTACTGCCAGAACTGCTCCGGATCAAATTGACCAAATCTTAGCCTATGAACCACAAATTGACTCTATCATTTCAAAGATAAATTGGTCTGAGAATGATCGTGGTAAGAGGCATCGGAATAATCTGGATCTTAACCTTTAATTTCCTGTAGAATTTCAGCTAACCAGGTATTATCTTCAAAAATTACAAAAATATTTTGTGTTTTTTTTTTACTAAAAAGGTGAAATTGGTGAGAGATAGTTGTATAAGGAGTTCCCACTCCTGATACGTATTTCAACCCATTTTCGAAAATAAGATAATTTTTGTTTATTTCCTTTTAAATTATTTAATTTGTAAATTCTCCATAAAACTGACTAAGATGGATCTTCATATACTCAGTTAACAGGTATTATCAACATACATAGTAATATACGGACATGAACTGTAATTGAAAAGTTTGTAATATTCAGTACTCTAGTTTAATTGGATGAAGCATCTTATAAAAGTGATGGAGTAAAAAAAAATATGAGATTCGGGTTATTAAATCTGTAAGGGTGTCTTAACACCTGGTGCCCTAAAGCCAACTGGTTTGGGAGTCACCGGCCCAAAGCTCGCTACATGGATCAAGGATGTTGCAAAAATATATATATCTGAAGTCTGAGTAATTAAGTCTATAGGGGTGTCTTAACACCTAATGCCCTAAAGCCAACTGGTTTGGGAGCCACCGACCCAACACTCGCTACATAGACGGAAGGTAGTGTATATAAATAAAATTTCAAAATTTAAAAATCAAAGAAAAAATCAGAAAAATTATTCCATTACTACAAAAATGTGTGAATTCTGATAAAATTTTAGGACAAAAATATTACTCTCTTATCAACTGCATTTGTGACTGTTGTGGGCAAAAATGAGTTGATTAATATTTTGTTGGCTATGTATATGGAGAATGATAAATATAATCGGAGAATTTAATTATTCAGTAATTTAGAAAGAAAGAAAACAACTAGTAACTTGGAGTAGAAGTTTCACCTGAGTAGTCACTAACTTCTTTATTCTCTTTTCGCTTGTCTTTTTATTTTTGTGTGCATTAGTTTCACTATTACTTTTGTAAAATATTTGTGGGTATCATTGCTGTAAACCCTCAAGAGACTACAACTCGTCCATTAGGGACTCCTAGGGGTTTAAAGGCTTGTTGCATACGCTAAATGCAACCGTGATCCCTTTTGCTCGAGGACTAGCAAAATGTTAGGTTTGGGGGTGTGATGAGTGGTAATTATATCACTATTTACCACTCATTTAACCTAATATTTTGTATAGTTTCTTGAGTTT